>CM024579.1:16361446-16587042 GCA_014182395.1 Eucalyptus sp. ANBG9806169 | reverse complement strand
TACTAAATGAATGATAATAATATCAACCAAGAAGAATATTCCATCATTAACAATCAATCTCCACCTATAATGTGAGCACTGGTCCAAAATTCTCTTTACTGACTAAGGATCAGAGCAAAACTTTTTTTTTTTTTTTTGGGTCCAAGAGGCAAAACAGTTAAAAAGAGGCTCGAAAAGAAAGGACTTGAGGGAGGAAGTAAAAGTTGTTTATTTAAACATATGAATATGCCAAGAAATGCTATTTCCATGGCAGATAACTTAGTACACGAGTAAAGGGGACACCTGAGCTTCTCGGAAGGACTTCTTTTCTGCCTCTTCATTTCAGAGAGGAACTCTGTGCCACTAAAAGCATACGGTTGGCGCACGTCCAAGGGAAGCAGCGAATGAAGCGGCGGATTGGGTCTCTATGCAATGGAAGAAGCAAGTTTTCTGCCAAAAAAGAAGAAGAGAAAACCCTAGTCTTTTTCATATCCTCGATAATTTTAGCACTTGAAAGGAGATGCTAAAGCTCTATTTTGATTCTTATCCAATATATATTAATTGGGACAACCTACTGCTCTGGTTACGTAGTATTAAAAAAAAAGTATACACATTTTTTAAGTTTGCCAAGATATGAAGGATATAGTAATGGAAGAAAGAAAAATATGAGTTAGCTTAGAGAAATAGACTTAAATTAGTGTGGGATAAGGGAAGATCACTTATAAATGAAACCTATATTGAGATTTATTGAGTAAATACAATAATTCTATTTGCATTGTCCGTTGTTTGACGATACCCGACCGTGATTTCGTTAGTATGGGTATTTTCTGCAAAAAATAAGAAGAAAAGACATAATCCTGTGCTGGTGAAGACTCACAACGTCGTGAATTTTCAAAGGAAGAACTTGATTGTCCTCGTCCATCTGAAATGGCTGGCTCTGCTGCTTGGTGGTTTGAACTTAAGATTAATGGAGGATTTATCTAAGGGTAATAATCAGAAATTTAGCATCTACTTAGATTGAGCTAAGGTTGGCGGTTTGAACTATGATGCTTTGTCTGCCAAAATTGCACTTTAGCATTGTTCCACGTAAAGAATCCAGATCAAAAGACTGCTTAAGGCATTTACTTCGCTGAATATCTCTGCAACGTGGAGCTGCTTTTAATAGCTTTGAGTCTCGTTAATCACGTTAAAATTATTCCAAAGTTGCTAGGATTCTACGGTTTTGAAGACTCTTTGACATCATAAAGTTGTCACTTACATGTCCATTCTGAAAAATCATATATATATACTCATCTCATCAATATGATCATATTGAGGGAGTAAGGGTGAATTTTTCTTGCTCGAAAAATCTAATGTATCTTTATGACCAAAAATAAATAAATCAAATGTATCTTGTAAAACACTGTTTACTGCCTCAATGCCTGATTTGCGTACAACATTGCACTTCAGGACTTGGCTATAAGAAGATGGAAAAGTAGAAGCCTTAATACACTAACCGACACTGAGGGGTGTATTATAATTGATGGGTAACCGGGGCCTTTTAACTTTTCTTGTCAGGTAAATAATCATGTTTTAATAGGGGATTAGTTATGCATAAAAGTCATTAAATTTTAACATGTCTGAGACTACAAACTTTTTGGGCTTGAAAATTTCCTCACAAATTTAGCATAATAAGAGAAAATTCCAAAACCATACCTCCCTTTCGATCCAACAATCACTTACTTAAATATCTTTATTTTCGCAATACCATTCACATGCTTTAAGGAGAATCCAACATACAAAAGATAGGCCTACCCTCGTTTATGAACTCGTTTTTTGAGCATCTGCCGGCTCAGGATATGGATGGTTTGGATTTTAATCGATTTTAAGTGCTTGGAGGAATAAGATTTGGGATTTGGGGATGAGTCGTAAATGGGAAGGCTCTAAGAATAATTCATCTTTTTGGCCTCCTTGTCGAAATAGCATATGACGTTTACTTGTATCAGAATAGTTGATCTTTTACCAACCTTTGACACTCGACATAGATTAGAAAGCCTTGGATACCACGTTCACTTGTAAAGGACATGACCGACACACAGAATTTTTCCATGTCAAATATTTACTTGTACTTCGTTAAAGATGGCATGCTCATCTTTTGTGGAGGATGACATGATGGAAGTGATGAAGAGCAATGAAAGCTGGAAGAAATGAGTGGACGACGGGGGTGTTTCGATATCGGCATGTAGGCGTGCACGATAGGACGAGGCTGAGACAGCCATGCCGTAGCTGTCAAAGGCCGACAAGGGGCATGGAGCCGGTCCCTAGCTGCCCCCTTACCCTCTTCTCTCTCTCACTCTCCAAAAGTAAAATGAAAATGAGAGAGGATTGAGAGTCTTTTATATTTTTTATGAGTACATTATAAATCTTAAAATTTATAAAAAAAAAAAAGCTTTTAAATTCTAAAATTTTCAAAAATGTAATTAAGTTCTAAAACTTATTAAATTGATGTAATAAAACCCTTCCATTAACTACATGACGAAAAAAGTGAACGTATATTTTTTAAATTTTTCTCTCTTCTATGTGACGTTTAACATTAGTAAAGCATGAAGTATAAGATTAAAAAATGATGTCGTTTTCGCTCAAATCCTAATTCTTACCCAACCCTTATTTAAATTAGATTAAAAAAATTAAAAAATTAAAAAAAGGATAAGTGTTTTACTGGAAAGAAAGAAAATAAAACCCACAGGCCAACCATTTAAATTAGTTTGTGAATTTTTTTTTTTCTTCTAATTTTAAAGTTAACGCAAGTTTGGATTAAACCCCTTTTGGTGAAAATTTAAATGGGTGGCCGGATTAAAATCGTAAAAATAGTTTCAGAAACATAGTATATATAATTTGGATTAACTTGCAAATCGTAGTATTTATAATTATTTATGACGATGGCCCACGTGGCTTGTGTGAGAACATCATTCTCCGTTGTAATTCAATCTCCTTTTGTACCCAGAATCTCGCAGATTCGCACGCACACGAGGAGCTCCTGCCGCTGACCACCGGGGTTGCCCAGTGGCTATAAATGGAGCCGATATGTACCGTAATCACCCGTGTCTTCAACTTCTTCAATCTCCGACGGGCCGCCATCATCTCCCGTAGAGCAAGAGGTCTGCCACCATGTCCGTCGCAGGTAATGGCAACGACAGTGACGGCCCCTTTTCTGCCGCGTTTTATGTAGACTTGCTGTCGAGTCAGTGGCTGATACCCCAGTCTGAGTGACCAGTATTTAGAGTGTTTTCTGTAGGATTGGATAAAGTAGGATGGGGTATATATAAGAAAGGATGGAGCAAAAGAGGGAAAAGTACAAAAAAGTTATAAACCTATTGTATTGGTATCAATCGGGCCTCTAAATTTTTCACTGGGTGCGTTTGTTTGTGTTTACATTCTTTTTGTGTTCCAGTGAATGTAAATGAAAAATTATTTATGTTCCGAGGAAACGGTTTTGAACAAAATGCGCGTTTAGTAAACTTGTTCTGAAATAAAAAAAGAACAAAAACATGTTTAGTAAATTTATGTTCTTTTTTTATTTCTTTTAATTTTTTAATGTTTATTTTTTATTTTTTATTTTTCTTTCTTTTTCTTTTTCTTTTTTTTTTTTTGCTTTTGGCTTTCGCCGGCCTCCGGCCATGGCCGGCGGCTCCGCCCAGCCACGGCGAGGCTCGCCGGGCCACCGCCCAGGTTGGCGTCGCTTAGCGGTGGCCCAACGAGGCCGAGCCCGCCGTGTGGTGAAAGCTCGGGCTCGCGGATCTAGGCGGCCCTGGCTTGCCCGGTAAGGCGCGGATCGCAAGGCCGGGCCGGGCGAGCTCAGCTCGCCCCACCGGGCGAGGCCGAGCCCCGCCGGTGACTAGGCGAGCTCGGCCTCTGCCGGGGGCAGGCGAGCCTCGCCGTGGCTGGGCGAGGCCGCGCCCTGCGTCGGCCCTCTGCCGGGGTCTGGCCGCCATGGCGAGGGCCGGCGACCGGCCAAAGCAAGAAGAAGAAGAAGAAAAAAAAGAAAAGAGAAGAGAAGAGAAGAGAGATAAAAAGTGTTTCCGTTTTTATTTAACAAAGAAACAACTTTGTTTGTTTCTTGTTTCTGCTCTTTTTCGTCTCAGGAACAAAAAACGATTTAAACAAAACGCAACAAACGTTTGTTCTTTTTGTTCCCGGGAACAAAACTGTTTTTGAACAGAAAAAAAGAACATAAACAAACACACCCTTGGTCCAACTGAATTGGTACTAATATTAAAATGTTTAATTAAATTGGTCTAATTGAAAAGTTTAGAACTGAATTAGTATCAATACAATAGATTTAGGATTTTTTTGTACTTTTTCCGAGCAAAAGACACGTACCATTTTGCCTCTCTCTCCCCCTCTGCGCTGTTGTCATCAACTCAGCATCGTCGTTGCCTTCGGCCACCACCTATCAAGCCGCTCTTACATAGCCTCGCCGTCCCTTCCCTATCGTTGCCCAATCACCAACCTTTTTGGCACCCTGTCGGCCACCAACTCTGCGGCCTCACCTTGCCTCAGATGGTATCGTCGGTTTAGGCAACCCCAGATCTGGGGTTGATTGGATTGTCGGCAAGGCTGTCTTCACAGATGAACAAGAGAACGAGAAACAAGCGACCGCAATGCACGATCAGTGCAAGCGGGGAGGGAGAGAGAAGAAAAAAATTTGCAGATTTGCCTAAATTGGAGAAATTTCAACACCTCTGTTCTGCTCCATTTTCTCCTCTCTTTTTTTCCCTTTACTCCTGGGAATATCTTCAAGTTCGAGAAGATTATGTGTCTCTCCTCTTGTCTTGCATCTCATCATGTTTTGTCGTAACATTTGTTTGGTTGTTTATTCCCTCAGCATGAATATTGCAGTTATCATAGTTAGATGACTCTTTTTTTTTTTGGTGGTATTGAATTACCTGAGAAACTTCTGATCCTCATGATACAATAACTTATCCTGTCCAAAATGCAAGCGAAGAATAATCAGTTCATCGAATGGTTGAGAAATTCGCAGCTTGAGAAATTCGCAGCTTCGATTCTCTTTTCTTTTCTTCTTCTTTTCCCCATTTTGGTGAGTAAGGCATTCTCTCGTTTAATTCCCTTTGCCGAGCACAAAGAATTAATCATGAAACAGCTTGATCGGCAAGTGGTGGCTGGATATGTTACGCTTATCAAACCCTGTTGTACTATCAGTTAAAGCTACTCATTGCTTTAGTTTCCTTTTAGCGATCACTTGGGAGCATGAGTATTAGCTGGATTTTACAGAGTACTGAGATATGCAGTGACTAGTGATTATATCTGTGATTTTATTTGTTAGAGATGGCAACATGCTAATTCTATCAGTCATTTTATTTGGAAAACTGCTATTATTTGATATTAAGTGTTTTACTTGTTTCTTCTTTTGCTAATTTATTAATAAGGATGAAGCGGAGGCATAAGCGTTTTGAAGCCAATATCCAGAACACTCGTATGGCATTAGCTCGTAAATTAACTTGGCTTAAGAAACCCATATCTTGTTATCCGTTTTGGTCTTCACAACAACCAGTTGTTTCAACCAAAAGCACTACATCAATGGCTGCTCGTGGCACTGAATCGACCATTGGCATCTCTGAGAAATTTGCTAAATTGAAGAAAATGGGCTCGGTAAGAACTTCATTTGAGTTTCTTTTTTGCTTGTTAACGATTTCAATAATTATCCTTTGTGACTGTTTGCTGCAATTTTTTAATGTTCATTGGTTTTCCGGTTGATGGTTCATCTTGATGTGACATGTCCCGGTTGCTTTTCTCGTGGAATCTCAGTTAAACTTTTGAGCATTTTTGTGCAGTGTTGGGAATAGTAATGTTGAGCATTTGTATTCAAGAGATCGTTGTGCCATCTTTAAATTAAATCTTGCGGCAACGGGTTCAAACTGGCATGGCTGGCTAATCAACATCAATAGATTTCCTAAAATATCATTAACTATTTTGGTTTTCTTCTATAATAGTAAATGGGAAAAGCAGTAGGCAATGCTTTTGATTTTCTAGGTTGGTCATCGCTTGGGATGCAGAAATGTACAGCTCACAGATATGAGGTCAATCAAATTGTGCCTCCCCATGATTATGCGCTCTTTAATGCATGACAAGTTATCTTTAGCATACTCCTATAATTGGATAATGTACTTATTTTTTATGAACTTACCATTAGTTGGAAAAGAAATTAGTATACAGTATAATTTCACGTTGTTCCATTGAGTTTGTTTCAAATGACACATGCATGTGTCTGAACCGCTTTATGTCTATAGCTTATGATCATCATTGATAATCACACTAGGAGCCAAATATTATCTCTTTCTTATATTCCAAAATATTTTCCCTCTTCTCATGGTATAGTACCGTCAGTGGTGATGGGATGGATCTCGTCCTCATCATCCAAGTTTAAATAAGTTTGAAACATTGAAGAAGGAAACATAGTGCTCAGCCTCTGCATGAGTTGGCCAATCCTCTACTAGGAGGAGTTGAAATTATAGCAACAAATAGACAACAAAACATTATGTTGGAATTTTTGGTATAGGATGGTAAATATGAAATGATTGAACCATCGAGTCTCACGTCCAGAACTAGCTACACAACAATTGAAGTTTCTTTATTCAAAGTTTTGTTCCTTTATCTCAAAGGTCTTCTTTTTTAGGCGGAAGCCACTCGATCCTTGGCAAGGGGTAATCATTTTAATGCCATGTTGAATAGATAAGGCTGGAAATTACTTTATGCTTTCTGCCATACTTGAAGAGACTGGTTAATCGTTGCCAAATCTTATTCTCCTTCTAATGGACAGTTCAAGGTCTAGCATGATTCAATCTGGTCAGATTGAATTTACTAATCTAGCATTATTTCCTATTCAGACAGATTAAATTTGTGATATCGCTATTGAAATTTTCCATACTATATGTTATTCTCACGTAGTGGCATCCATTCCTGATGATAGCAAGTTAAATTTGCTTCACATAATGCTACCTTTTAGGTTGAAATTACTCAGTGACATTACATCATATTGTTCTTCTAAAATTCAGTGCTCCCATTGTCTACTAAAGATCCTAGTAGTGTGTAGAGGTAGTGATGCATATCTGCAACCATCCCAGGCAATCGTAGAACAGTTACGGTACTCTTGATTTATATTTTCGTTTCCTTTCACTCGTTTTTGAGATCTTTTCTGATGGTGCAGTTTTAACTGAATAGGTTGTTCCGCAATCTAATGCTGCATTCTCAAACTATAATCTAATTTGGAAGTTTGGCGTTGAGAGGTTCATGTCCACCGTAAATGAGGCAGGGGCTCACGGTAATTTGCAAGTTTCCCTCTTGCCTTCTGACTTGAAATACTTACAGTGACGTACAACACTTTGGTTAGATGTAGTAACTTGAAAGAAAATCAGTTTTTATTTTTTTCCCCTTCCTTGCCAAGATAAGAAATCAGTTGAGTGTATTCAGCTTTGCATGTAGATATCATGGTGTAGGCGAGAATTGTCGTCATGCCCTCATTACTGGGACAAACTCGATTGCATGGTTAGGTTCTTAGACTTATTTAGTTTAGTTTTTCATTGAAATATCATTGAAAAAGCTTCCAAGGGAATGATCACCAATGGATAGGATGAACACTATAGTCTCAACATTATGGACAAAAGCCAAAAGGTTAGTTTGGAAATCTAGCGTGAAATATATTTTTGCCAGAAAAGACTATTTGTGACCCTACAAAAAGAGTGAGAAACCATTTGGCTTTGGGTCAGGCTTGTGCTCCAAGTTAACCCTTAATGAACTCACAAAGGCGTTTCTAGCAATAACTCCATTAGTTGCATGGTAGAAAAACAATTGGCTAACCAATAATCTTTTTTTTATTGAACCCCAATCTCTTCTTTCTTTCAATGTGGTTTGGAAAGTCATATCCTCCAAGTTAACCCTAAAAACCAATGAACAAACCAAAAAATGTCATTACAATGTGCTCCAAGTTAACTCTTAATGAACAGTGAACCCACTAATGCATATGTATCAATTCAATTTGTAGAGAATTTGAAGGTTAGAGGATCTTGGGGTTATTCTAATTCACATAGGGAGAGAGGGAGTGACCACTCAGCATGGTTGTTGGAGCAAGATCGAGGCTTGTTTGAGAAGATTTTCGATGAGGTGGTATATAACAATATGGAATGTTTCTGATAAAAATCGAACTCATCTTTTGGGTGGATTCAATGGGAAATTGTTTTATTAAGTCAAATACGTTTGGCAGTCTGCGAGGGTCTTTTTCCTCCTCAATTTCTTTTCTGTTTGTTGGATTAGGATATGTTGTTGAACATGAAATTTATGTGATTGGGACGTAAGAACCAAAATTTAACTATTATATCTTAGTTTTTACAAGAATACAAGGTTTAGTAGTTTTTACAAGAATACAAGGTTTAGCACAGTTTTTGTTTTTGACAAGCCTTGTTATCAAATTTTTAATCCCCTCCTCGATACCTCTTGTCTGATCTCAAACAATGTGTTCTCCATTGTGCAGGTCAGCGTCCTCCTTGGGATTACGAGGTATTCATTAGTTACAAGCAGGAGGACATGCTCCACACCATGAGCCATCTCAAGAGCGCTCTTGAGCGGAGAGAATTGAGAACTTTTTTTGATTATACACTAGATGGAGGAGTACCGTTCCAGCCAGCAATCAACGAAGCGGTCGAGCGGTCGAAGATCGCTGTCGTGGTCGTCTCTCAGAATTATCATTTATCACCGTGGTGCCTTAACGAGCTGGTGAAGATCCTCGAATGCCAAAAAAAGTGGGGTCTTATCGTATTGCCCATTTTCTGGGGCATGAATGCAAGAGAGCTGCGAGAGCAGCCCAGACATTTCGTGGAGAATATTGGCCAAGGCGAAAAGGGTTTCAAGCAGGATAAGCCGCACCAGGTCCAGAAGTGGAGAGATGCTTTGCGAACACTGGGCATGATCAAGGGATGGTCTCTTAGTACCAGGTACGTACTTTTAAAGGCCGCCTACTCTGGTCAGTAGGAATTAATAACTGGAAATTCGGAATCTCTTCACTTGGACGTTGGTATATCTGCATGAGGCAATGTATTGTGGTCATTTGCCACACTCTAGCATCTTTAGTTTACTAATTCAAGTTGGCGATACAAAGTGCTCTCTTGGTAGAAAGCATTATAACTAAAACTGGGATATTGGTTCTTTCACTAGGCCAATTTATTAAGTGATTCTCCATCAATCTAATACTTTCTGGAGTTCTATAAGATATAGACTTGAGGACACCAACTACCACATTGGGAGTTGATTATGTTTTCGTGCTTCTACAATTGAAAACGTCAATAAAGTGGACATTGCTTTGTCTAAACCTTGCTCTTGGAAATCTGTGCATTTGTTTCGATATGTACTTATCAGTCATTGGTAGTTCGCTTGCATTAATGGTATCCGAGCCATACTTCATCCTTATTAGATTAATTTTTCTTTTTTTTTAGAATTTTACATTTATTATTCAAAGGTATAGAGACCAATAGGAGAGTCATTAAATTTTCTGGTCTTAATAAAAGTAAAAAACTTTGGACCAAATTAATGTGCATATTGATTTCATTCCACATCTCTACTCCTTGAAGTTCTGTTTGGTCCATTACCTGTAATATAAGCGTCAATTATGATGGTTGTACCTTGTAACCTTGAGCTATTAGTGGACAGTTCAATTATCTCTCCTATGATGAACAAAGTTTTCCGTTGAAGCATGTGATTAGTGGGGTAATCATGTTTATGTTTCTGAGGAGAATACTAATATCCATGCTCTTGAGTTAAACGTGATGGTTAAACTTTAAGTTTCATATGAGAGAGAGTGCTTGTTATTATTCATGAAATACTTTTTGAGGGGATTGTGTAGTAATCATTTTGTGCAGCAGAGAAAAGATGAAGACAGACAGGTGCCACGTGTCAGCATTGGATCGGTGAAGAGGCGATCTAGATTCGAGTGTGGGATCATAGTCAAAATATGTTACACTGAGATGAAACCTAGACATATTCTGTCTTTCTTCTTCTTAAAATAAGTTTGAACACTAATTAGAAAATTTTTGACCCTCTTGATGTTTTCTTCCTGTCGACTAGCACTTATGACCGGACATGTCTTTTGGTGCTTACAGTTTGCATAAAACTGAAGCTGAAGTGATCGAGGAACTTGCGGACAAAATCTCAGCCAAGCTGGAGTGAGCGTTGCTTCCCATCCAGCTGGGTTAGTCTCAATCTCAAGCAGAAGACTGCGACTATCTTAGTAAAATAATGAGCACCGTCTGAAGTGGGTTCGGAGGAAGATCCAAAACATGCATGAAGGGTGAACTTTTGCAGGAAGGTCTACCATTGCGGGCGTGATAAATAAACTCTCTAGCAGCAATGATAGAATTCAGCATATAGTGCATCGTTTTTGAAATTACATATGAGATGGAGGCCCTTGTCTCAGCCTCCTAGTTCTATTTTAACCCTAACCGTTATTTATCTTTCGATCTCGACAGAGGTGACTCCATATAAATCAATAAAATTGACTTTATATTTAGATAAAAAGTTGCAATTTGTTAGCATATTGAATTATATATAATCAACGAGTTGACTTTGTCGTTAACACTTTTTCTCATAAGAGGATTTTGTCACGTCAAGAATTGAACTATTCTACTCCATTATATAGTCACATGTTTTGCTCTTCCTTGCCATCACTGTCGTTTTCCTCTTCGCTTTCCGAGACCTCGTAACTCATCAAATCGCTAGCTTTAGCCAAAGCTGACCCATCAAAATCATAGGCCAAGGCGGCCTGGTGCTCATCCATCCCGAGTATGAAAGTACGACCACCTGATCGTTGGCCTAGCTCCAATTGTGCAAATGAACGGGACCGCGATCATCCTCAATGAAAACCCTAGCTTCAGGACCGTAATCCAATATCCCGCCCAGGTCGCGGTGGCGCCCCCAATTTATCAGAAAGAATCGTGACGGTGCAAGCCTCGGGCACTCATGTCGGACCCGGTAGCATACTGGTGTATCTCCCAAAATGACAGGACACTGGGTAGCAAGTGCACTGCACCGAATTCGACTCAAGGACATGGAAAGTGAGTGAGAGTGCAAAGATAATCAACATCAAGGAGGTAAACGGAAAAGTGGAGAGAGGAGAATTGATCGAGGACAAAACAGATTCGCACACCGAGTCTTTAAAATCTTTATTAAGAGGACTTATTTGATGAGCGCACTATATGCACTAAAGTGATATCGATAAAGAAAAATCACGTGAGATAAATGAGGGGCCATTTCCCATTAAACACTAAACAATTAAATATTTTCTATGCTTTTGGAAAAATATAATGAACGAACTTCTCACAAGTTTTTATTTATTGGTGATCACACGACAATTTTTTTTTTTTTTTTGGTGGACTGCTTTTAGTCCGTAAGCTGTGTTGATGGCAATTGAGCCCATCCGCTTTAAATTTTGACAATAGTGGTCCTGCACGGGCTTTTGTTTTTTGTTTTGTTTTTTTGTTTTTTCTATCTTTATTTCTTTTTATTTGTAAAGACGTTCAAAAGAAAGTGTCAATGGGCACGCTCACGGGAGAGCTGGGCTGAACAAAGCAATTCGAGCACATGCAAAAAGACGATGTCGTGACGGATTCAGCTCTCTCTTTAGCTTTCTCTCTCTACTATCTTAGGAGAACAACGAAATGCTAAATGAATTGCGAGAGCGCATCTCTACTATTGATCTTGCGATCTTCGCAGCAAAGATTCACATAATTAATAATCAAGATGATATTTGATCTGTGTGCTTAAAAAATTTAGGGCTAAAGGTTCATGGAAATGATTTTCCCTCGTCGCATAACCCTTGGATAACATCAGATTCTAGCAATTGCCTAATCTACCATAAAGATGCTTTGTTTAAGAAGTAAATAGCAATGCTTTGTCGTTAATACTAGGTTTTTGAAGGATATGCAGTCTAGTCATGATTTGCTCGCGAAAATTGCCAAATGTAGACTTAGTACCCCATTTGGTTGTCATAAATGTGGATATAATTTACCAAAACGTAGTCATTTCCTATTGAAACCTGGCACGTTCAACTTTTGCGGATGCAATAGGCCTTCCACCTAATTATTCTCTTAATCAAGGTAATATTTTTCCCCCTCTTGGTTTCTTTACGCGTGCCATAAAATAAATTGAAAGCGTTGCTGCACGTGTTTGAGATAATAATGTAGTCTTAAGAAAATTGAGGTTCGATTTGCTCAAGTTATCGAGGTCTGTGCTAGAAATGCTTGCCTTTGCTCCGGAGTCCACGACAGGCCATATGATGTTGTTTGTTGCACGTTCGACCATGAAGAGAATCGTTGATTGAGGAGACTCCACATGTTAACAATGATTTGCCTAATAAAAATCTGTTGGTACTCAAAATCATCAAATCAAATTGCTTATGCTTCGTGTCACAATAGCGGCCGCACTACGCTCTCCGCATATCGCAAGGGTCTGACCACCCTTGTCGGTGCCTAGATTGTGGCAACCCCCTTCATTTCCTCTTCTCTCTCCACATTAAGTTTTGAGCTCTCCTTTTTTCTCTTCCCAATTTGTTAGTATTTTGATTCTCGTCAATGTTGTGGACCAAAGATGCGACAATCGAGGTCAATATTTTCATTTGCATATTGGATGCGAAGATAAACCTTTTATTTGGAGATCAACATCAAACGAATCGTAAAATTTCAAAAAACTATCGATACCTTTTTCCTCCTAAAAGTTTGGAATCCTAAAAAATTACACAAAAGACTAATTCATTGAAAATCGAAAATATCAAAATCGCCCTAAAAGGCCGCCGAATTGATTAGAAATCTAACGAAAGGACTTGTGTCGTTCCCAACATCGACTCCATCTGTCTATACACATACCTTCACACATCCTCGCTGATGTGAATTCCATAAGTATCTTCACAAAACAGCGCAAAAAGCTGATGATTTTTTCTTTTTGCAAAAAGCTGAAGATTGAATGGAAGAAATCAAAAGGGATAGTGATATAAATGATCTTTGAACTTTGGTCTAACGTGCAATATGCTTCATAAAGTTTCAATTTATTCAATGTGATTCCTAAAGTTTACTTTAATGTACAATGTGGTCCCTAGACTTCTAATTTATTTAATGTGATTTGTAAAATTTTTGTAAAATTTTAATTTGAGCCTTGACCTATATTCAATATTCAATATTGTGCTCTCATTCATTCAAGTTTAAGAACAACATTGAACATTTCCGTATAGTCCAATGACTAAATTGGACATGTATGTCATTTCCATATGTTCATTTTGATTCTTGAACTACATAAAAATATTCAATATTATCCTCTCATCCATTCAAGTTTAGGAACAACATTGAGCATTTCCATATAGTCCAACAAATAAATTGGACATGTATGAAATGCTCAAGGCATATTAAACAACTATAGAGTTCGAGGATGATGCAGATCATATTAAAGTTAAGAGACTATTACATATTGAAGCAAAGTTTAGAGATCAAAGGTGCTTTTTCAAATTGAAACCAATTTGAACATGGTGGTACCGGTACATCATCTTTGCCTCGTGAATGCTAGAGATCAATGAATCAGCCAATTCGATTTAAAATGTCGAGTGGCTTGAGGTGGGTGATGGTCAAAATGGGAAAATGACTGTAACCCATTAATTATTAGAGTTAATAACATGAAAAATTTCAAATTAGTACATCTATGATAAATTTACTATAAACAAATATTTTTGATAGGTGTACACATATGATAAATTTATCCAAAAATAATTTGTTGACCACCAAAAATCCTAAACCGATATATTTGTGACAAATTTACATTCTATTAATTTCTGTTAAATTGGATTAATATCACGGAAAAATACAAATCGATATGCCTATGACAAACGGAGTGTAAAACTCTAACCTAGACACTTCGTTAATTGTTACGTATCATCCGACTCAAGCAATTTAATGGTAAAATTTAATGAAAACTAACAAGATAAATTTGTCACATATATACCTTTGAAGTATTTCATAATAATTATTTCTTTTTTTATGGCTTCTTACTAAAAGTGATAAAATGAATTAATAAAAGGAGAAAAAGGAAAAACTCGGTGGCCACAAGTTTCCCACAGCTTCAAATCATTAGTGGCCACTCGCAGAATGGCCCCACCGTCATACAATTGGATCTAGATTTGTCAAATTGGTGGATTGAATCGAGTTTGGGTTGGGTGAGATTTGGTCTGAGTTAAATTGACCCATTTAACATGTTTATGACCCCTCAATTGCAATGGAAAATTTGTGACCTGTAGTCAACTTGTCTCGGCATTCACTTTTAGCAATTTTTTTTTCCTTACATTGTTCTATTTAAAAAATAAATGGCTCCATGGACTGTCTCGCCAAATCCTGTGATAATCTTAATATATTGGTTATTGTCCGTTTAATAATATGTTATTTGATGTGATTTTTTTCGATTTTAATTGCTTATTATGCAGTTCTAATATACATACAAAAGTGCACAAATATAAAGTAATGAAGTCAGTAATCATAATAATAATTCATAACAAGAAACAACCTCAGCCGAATTGAGTAAAGTTAATACAAGATCTTGTGAAAAAGAAAACGACCTCTCTATTATTCTTTGTCTTGCAAGGGGGTCATATTTTCATTTCAATTTTCCAAAAAAAAACTACGAATTTCATCATTTCCGCGCCCTTAAACAATCAAATGAAGTCACCACTCTCACTCGCCCCACCCAACTCTCTCTCTCTCTCACTCTCTCTAGCTCTACAATGGAAGAAGAAGACCTGCACAAGGTCGCAGTCTAGTTAAAGAACTCGTCCTCCGCTTGCTCTCCCAGAACCCAGCGACCCCATCGCTCCCAACTCGCTCCCTTTCCAGAGCTCGCTCCACTAAGCATTCCACATCCTCTCCAGCCGTTTCACCCCCTCGGTCGGCCCTGAGCTGCCGCTCTCACCAAGCCCATCAAGCACCGGCTCCGCCTAGCCACCCCCCCTTTCAAAGGTAAGTCCTCTCAAGCCCTCAGCTTCGCCGATCTGTACGACAAATTCGCCTCCAAGACCGGCCCCGGAAGTGTCAACAGTGGGCGGTTCTTTTATTTGCTCAAAGTCGCGGCTAAAGATTGGAACAGCTCGAACAGCGGGCTTGATATCTCGGGGTCGTCGGCCAATTTGGATTTGTTTGAGGCCGAAGAACTGAAGAAGAAGAGATGGCTAAGCCCATGCGTGAGACCTGAGAACTGAGACGTGAAGATGGCCATGCTTGTGGCTGTGCCCATTTAATTATAAATGGGTTGAGTGGGTTGTAAATTGATTCATAATGGACCCATTTATAACACACTCTTATTTTGTAAACCCATTTTATGCTGGGCTACTAAATTTGTTATGATCCATTTCACTACTTTTTAGTTATGAAATGGGTTTTGAACCCATTTTGACAGGTCCAGTTAGATCTATCAGAACGATTGAACTTGATACTTGTACAGATTGTACAAGTTCTAAGCACAAGTTAGGCTATTCTAAATGTTTGGGAAGAGAGGAGTAGCATTGATTGAATCACAACAGTGGTAGCTTACACAAATGATCTACATCAATTAATGAAGGCCCCTTATCAAAGGTACGAGAAAAATATGCGCATGATAGACATGAAAATGGGTGGCTGCTTCGTCAAGAAGCCTACCAGAGGAAATGCGAGAGCTCTGAGACGGAAACTGTAATGTGATAGACTAGAAAAAAAATTCAAGATTCAGCAACCCAATCGAGCTTTATGCTTTGTGACGGAAACTGTAATGAGGGAAACAAATCTGGTGCAATGTGATTTGTGATTTTTTAGTCATTCACCAAGTCGACTGAGACACCTCTGGGCGATGAAAGAAAGATCAATTGAAATTGGTGGGAGGAGCAAAACGAAAAAAAGAAAAGGATCAATAAATAGGCATGGGCAGGGCATGGGCGCTGAACAGAGATAGAGAGAGATAGCATGCGCAAGGGGGAAATAATATAGGGATCTGCGCATGGGAAGAAGAAAGTGTGTCAAAAAAATTGTTGATGTGTACGCCGGTCGTCCTACGTCGCATGGCCAGTCTTGAAGTGGACAATTTTTTAAATAATAATTTAATATATATATATTTTAATTTTTTTATCGATTTCTTTTTCTTTTTCTTTTCCTTTTTCTTCCTTTTACGGATGGTTGGCCATCAGCCATCGGTCGTGGCTGCGTGAGGGTGAGGCCGGGCACGGAAGCTCTCGCCTAGGTGAGGCCTGGCGAGGGTTAGCTGTAAGAGTTTTCCTAATGTGAACTACATTAATTGATATTGTAATTTACCGTTTAACGTTTACCGTTTTACGGGGATTGGTCTACGGTGAGATAGAAGGTTTCTTAATTAGTCTAATATGGGGCTTTAGTGTGGGCCGAGTTGAGCCCCCGCCCGTAAATGAGGGGGCTGGCTGGAAACTCTATAAATGCGCTAAGTCTCTCCTCTAACCCAAATTCTCACATGTATCCTCACCTAAGGGCGTTTACCTAACGCCAAACGTGAGGGGGCCGCCTCATTGAGCCAGTGATACGGAGGGCAATAGAGGAGAAGGACTTGCGCATGGAACATTGTGTTTCCGCTTCCGCTTTAAGATCGATGGATTCCAAAACAGATGCGTTAATTCTTCTGCTTAATTATGCATGTTCTTGTTATGGTTATGGAGATCTTGGGGTTACGCAATTTGCGTTCAACACGTGGTATCAGAGCCTCCATAACCCTAGAACTTGAACGCATAAGTTTTTTGCCCTAATTTGTGATTTTCGAGATTTTTTGTTCAATAAAAATAAAATAAAATCACAAATTAGGATGATCCCGATACCATGGGGTTTTTGTTCTACATGTCGAGATCTTTCCAACCATATATAATTTGTATAATTTTGTTGAGAATTGAGTGGGAATTTTAAATTTGAAATTCTAGGGTTTATACATAGAAAAAGTTCTAGAATTTTAAGTTACATTCTAGCGTTACCTTCGTTTTTCTTCTCCACTCTTTGCATCACGTCGTGTCGTTTGAATTATGAACTGTCGATCATCGCGCGCACTCTTTTGCTCATCCGTCTCTGATTTCGGAATTGACTTTCTCCTCTTGGCGGTTTTGTTCTATTACCGTGGTAAGTTTGCCCGCAATTGCTAGTCAATGTCGAATTCGTTCGCGACGAGGATGATGGGGTTTGTGAAGATTTGTATTTGTATATATATATTTTTCGCACGTGGTCGTAGTGTTGGACTCGTATCTTCATCCTCTACATTGTGGTGTATTTATTTTAATTTTTTGATGATTTTATGGATGTTAAAATACATACAAAGCCCTAAATACGCGTATTTTTAGTGTATTTTTGTGTATTTTTCTTGTATTTTTCTGTGATTTTCGAAATTCAGGTGCTGGGTTACTGGTATGTTATAACATGAATTTTATGAGTGTTATTCATAAATATTTTACAATAAAGTTTATTTTTATGAAGCAATGTAATTAGCATGATATGTGATTTTGGTGATATGATGCCCCTATCACTAAAGCTAAAATCACATGTATATGGTGTATGTGAGGAGTAAAATTTATATCCCTGGTATGAGAGAGTTTCAAGGATTCAATTGAGTAGTGACCGCCAAAGTGGCATGCTTGATTGGGTTTGAGAAATTTCGGTCTCGTATATTGATTGGGATGTCTCTGGTCTAATGTGTAGTCATATTCCCAAAGGAGGTGATTGTGTATTAGTTCATGGAGGGATACATGATTATGTGGTGGACGAGTGACTGATTCTAGTGATTCATATGCCCAAAGGTGATGAATTCACGAAAAATTGGAATATATTTTTATAACCGCTATCATGTGGGGAATTTACAACTGCTTATCATGTATTCTGCTCAAACGTGATTATGTGATTTTGCATGTAACTCTCTGGATGTGTACTTGTGTGTCAAGTTACACATTGCTCACATGATGCTAATTATATACATTGGTTGTTATTTTAGTCACTTTTTTTTTCTGTAATTAATAATTCCACTATTATTGAGGTTTTTACTGCTTCAAATTTTAAGTTGTGGACATATGATTTGTTGCTTGAGAATGCAATAAAATTTGCTTACTGTCCATGAAGCGTTCCATTCTGGAACACTAGAAAAGAGGTTTGTTTGCGAACTGCACTGTTATAAGATGATGGAAGCCTTAGTTGCTTGAAATTATGTCTTGTTTGATATTGAAATTAGGACATATCTCGCAAAGATTGTGTTTAAGTCCTAATGATATATACATCTCATATAAGGATGAAAAAGTTGTTTCCAAAATTTTTCTATTTACTCTTAACGGTTATCTAAAGACTTCTATAGATTATTGTGGAAGTAAAATTGACCGAGATAAAGAATAAATTGGTTAGAATTAGTCTTAAAGGTTGTCGATTTAATAGTGACAATGTGAGTATTTAAATTAAAGGGCCATTTGTCAAATACTTGATAAATTCTGAGGTGGTAATTTAATTACTATGCTTGAAAATCCTGACAAGAAGATTTGGCTAAAAGGCATGAATCATCATAATGAACATAGTGATGAGTATGATGAGTAAAACTAATTTATCCAGTCTTCTATGGGTTGATATTATGAAAGCAACTTTTTCACATACAAAAAGTGTCCTTATCAAAGTTGTTTTATAAACTTCTTTTGAGTTATAGATTGGGCATAGATTACTTGAATCATATTAAATTTAGGGGTGTCATGCAGAAATGAGATTATCTAATCCAATTTTAAGTGTATTGTAATTCAGATCCACTTTGTATTATTTTGTATCTTATCCAGATTGTTAAAGGGGTATTGATCTTATGACCCTAAAGAAGATACAAGAATTATGGAATCACATACTCTAAAATTTCTTAAGATCGACGTAATTGTAGAGGATAGCTGCTCTCAAACTATTAAAGAAAATATTATGATGGGGGTTACTGTGTTTTTGTCTTTATCTATACAGATAATTATTGAATCTCCTATACCATAGACTAAACTTGTTGAGGTTTAATGTACTATTCTTGATATAGTTTATAATGAAATTTCTTAAACCTCTCAAGTGCGGAATGAAGTGGTTGTAGCTTTATTAATGAGATTTGTTAGGGAAAGACAATTAGTTATACCATCGACTATATAGTCTATTTGTGAGAGCATGATTACAATATCCATTACATGATTGTTTTAGCAACTTATATAAATGTCGTTTCTTGTTCTTAATTAAGTATGTGATTAGATGTAAAAAAAAAAAAAAAAAAAAAGGATAATATTTTTACTCTGAAAGAGGGGTGGATAGTTAGTGAAGAAATAATTATTTCTTTACTAATTCTTTCAGAGTGAACGCGGCATTGATAGTTTTATATGGAGTTACATCAAAAAGATATAAAATCTATATAAGTGTAACTGGAGAATTTTGCAGCAGATTCAAGTAAACTTGTGTGCAGACTGAAAAGTCTTAATTCATGGTCTTAAGCAAGTTTCCGACAATATTATTAAAGTTTCATAGTGTTGTTATTTTGTTCAATTAAGAACAAAGTAATTCTATATATTGCAAGGTCAGTGGGAGGAAATTTATTTTTATAGTTAGTGAAGAAATAATTATTTCTTTACTACTAATTGAGACTTTAACAATATATATATTTTTAGATATTGAGAAAATCTAATTAAAAGGTGTACCTTGTGTCGGTGCACTTAAAAGTATTTTTGAATGTGTTATTTATTTATAACAACAGAAGTCTCAAGGTATTGCTTAAACACATGGAGGTCAAGTTTTTGACTATAAAGGAATCGGTACAGAATGGTGACGTTGCAGTAAATTATATTCCAACAGATGATATGGTTGCATAGTTAGTGAAGAAATAATTATTTCTTTACTAATTCTTTCAGAGTGAACGTGGCATTGATAGTTTTATATGGAGTTACATCAAAGAGATATAAAATCTATATAAGTGTAACTGGAGAATTTTGCAGCAGATTCAAGTAAACTTGTGTGCAGACTGAAAAATCTTAATTCATGGTCTTAAGCAAGTTTCCAGACAATATTATTAAAGTTTCATAGTGTTGTTATTTTGTTCAATTAAGAACAAAGTAATTCTATATATTGCAAGGTCAGTGGGAGGAAATTTATTTTTTCTCGTACTCTATGTACATGATATTTTGTTTACAAGTAATGACCTTGAGACATCTTATATACTTTGTACTAAGGTTTGTAAGAATTGTTTTTGCCATATTATATTAGATTTTCTCGGAGGACATTTGCTTATTGTATATTGGAAATATTCAATATACATTATTGCAAGCCAGGAATTACTCCTGTTGTTAAGGGTGATGTATTGAGATAACAAATTTGTAGTATTATTTATTTACTACAAAGGTCTCAAGGGGTCTAAATATATGGTGGTCAAAATTTTTTACCAAAAGGAAACGGTACAGAAATGTGACGTTTTAATATAACATATTTCCACAGATGATATGGTTGTAAATCCACTAACTAAAGGTCTACGCCCATGTGTTTTTTAAGCGACATGTCATTAGCATGGGCCTAGGAGCATCATGAGATGCTGTTGTTTAGTGGGAGCTATTTTGACTTTACTTTGATAAATGTTTCATCTATGTTCGTTACATTTGTAACGGTTTGATATGTATCAACTTTCGCATTCAATAAAGTATTTTTGAATGTATTGTTATTATGTTGAATACATATTGATAAAGTCTCAAGATATTATATAAACCTTGAGTGAAGGCTAGGGGCATCCGGTTATTAGCCTTGTCCATATGTCTTGTTATACATAAAGAATGGTTAACCGTAAGGACAAGACATATGTGGGTTCATGGAACCATAAATGCATTCTCTAGTGGCACAAGTTTTTTGTGACGCTTAAGGTAAGAGAATGGACATTCTCTAGTGGCACAAGTTTTTGTGACGCTTAAGGTAAGAGAATGGTGACTGACAAATGAGATCTCTCTATGAGAAATGTTATCCATTTGACACATTACCATATTGCATCCATATCAATAGAGTTGAGAACACTCGTGACCATGGAAGGCTCTGTGTGTATACATGCAGTTACCGCCATTATTCGGTGTTTGAGACTTTATGGGATAGGATTGACTATTAAGAATTATCTCTAGACCAATGTGCGCACATACGACGATTTCAATTAATATAGTCCAAGTGGGAGAATGTAAGAGTTTTCCTAATGTGAACTACATTAATTGATATTGTAATTTACCGTTTAACGTTTACCGTTTTACAGGGATTGGTCTAAGGTGAGATAGAAGGTTTCTTAATTAGTCTAATATGGGCTGGCTAGTGTGGGCCGAGTTGAGCCTGGCCCGTAATGAGGGGGCCTAGCTGGAAACTCTATAAATAGCGCTAAGTCTCTCCTCTAACCCAAATTCTCACATGTATCCTCACCTAAGGGGCGTTTACCTAACGCCAAACGTGAGGGGGGGCCACCTCATTGAGCCAGTGATACGGAGGGCAATAGAGGAGAAGGACTTGCGCATGGAACATTGTGTTTCCCTTCCGCTTTAAGATCGATGGATTCCAAAACAGGTGCGTTAATTCTTCTGCTTAATTATGCATGTTCTTGTTCTGGTTATGGAGATCTTGGGGTTACGCAATTTGCGTCCAACATTAGCTTCCCCCAAGCTAGAGTGGATTCATCGGGCGTCACCTTTGCCTAGGTGATGCTCAGTGTGGCTGCCTTACCTAGAAAAAGGGTTGGCCTCACCAAGCAAGGGCTGGCCTCACCTAGATTAGGGTGGCCTCGCCTAGTCAACACCCGACAAGGTTGCCATGGCCTAGGTGAGGACTAGCCTCGCCAAATTTGGCCTGGCCAAGGTCGACACTGAGGTGTGTATTATAGCTGATGGGTAATTCGTGCCCTTTTCACTTTTCTTGTCATATAAATACACATGTTCTAATAAGGGGTTAGATATGCATAGTTACCTGTAAGGGTCATTAAGCTTTAACGTGTCTGAAAGTTTCTGGGCTTGAAAGTTTCCTCACAAGTTTAGCATAATGAGAGAAAATTCCAAAAGCATGCCTCCCTTTCGATCCAACGATCACTTACTTACATATCTTTATTTTTGCAATACCATCCACATACTTTTACGGAGAACCCAACATACAAAAATACAATTACCCCTCATTAGTTGATTTTAAGTGCTTTGGATGGCCATAAGAATTTAAAAGATGAGTCGTAAATGGGAAGGGTATAAGAATAATTAACTCTTTGGCATCCTTATCGAAATAGCATATGATGTCTTTATTGTGGACGCTCGGCATATACATTAGAGAGGCTTGGGTATCATGTTCACCTATAAAGGGACACGACCAACGCACTGAGCTTTTCCATGTCAAACATCTACCTGAATATTTACTTGTACTTTGTTCAAGATGTCATTCTCCACCTTTTGTGGATGACATGGTTGGAAATGAGGAAGTGCGCGGAAAGCTGCAACGAAGAGTGGACGATGGGGGTGTTTGGATATTGTACATGTAGGTGTGCATGGACCGGATGAGGGCGAGACAGCCACGCCGTAGCCGTCACAGGCCAACAAGGGGGAAAACTCCGGTGAAATAAGGGCACCGGTAGGCTCTCCACTTCATCGGACGCCCCTGCCCTGCGGCCATCTCTCTACCACAAACTGTCACACACTTTGAGTGAATAGTTATAAGCTAAAGAACAACATAATTTTTTTCCCTATATTAGTATATAATTATTATATAAATAGATAAAGAAAAATAAAAAGAGAACTAAGTAACAAAGCCTTGTTTGTGAATTTTTTTTCTTTTAATTTTTAAGTTTACACAAGTTCGGGTTTTACCCCATTTTGGCGAAAATTTAAAATCTCAAAAATTGTTTAGAATTGTGAATTAGATCACTCGAATTTATTTATAGAAATTTGGATTAGACAAGTCAAGAGTATGATAAACTCAAATAGCGGGTCCCCACATGTTTTACTTTAATTCATTTATGTCGAGAAATAAATTGGCCATAGATTAACTTGGAAATTGTAGTATTAATGACATTATAATGATTCATGAGGATGGACCCGTTGCTTACTTTCAGAGCATCATTTTCCGTTGTCAGTGGATATCTTTTTTTTGGGAAAAGAAATAAAAGATTCTCCTTTACTGCGAGTACAGACGGGCAGATTCGTACGCACACGAATGGGCTCTAACTCTATAGATGGTGGCCAGACATAATGGGGCATTTCGTACCCCCAGTACCGTAATCATTGATCACTCGTCCCTTCGACTTCTTCAATCTCCGGCGGGCCGCCGTTATCTCCATCGAGCAAGAGGTCCGGCCCTCATGTCCGTCGCAGGTAACGGCAACTCGACGGGGCGGCCCCTTTTTCTTCTTCATTTTTCCCCATTTTGGTGATGAAGGCGTTCTCTCGTTTAATTCCCTTTGCCGAACGCATAGAATCAATGATATGTTACACATATCAAACCCTATTGACTATCAGTCAAAGCTGCTCATTGCTTCAGTTTCCTTTAAGCAATCATTTGTGAGCCATGAGTATTAGTTGGATTCTACGGGGTACTGAGATGTGCAGTGATCAGTGGTTTATCTGTGATTTAATCTTTTGGAGAGGGCAAGGTAAGAACTTCATTTGAGTTCTTCTTGCTTTTAAACGGTTTCAATGATCATCCTCTGTGACTGTTTGCTGCGAATTTTTTATTGTTTGTTGGTTTTTCGGTTGATGGTTCATCTCAATGTGACATGACGTGGCTGCTTTCTAGTTGAATCTCAGTTAAACTTCTGAGCCTTTTTGTGCGTGTGTCGGGAACAGTAAGGTTGAGCAATTGTATGCCAGAGATTGTTGAATCGTATTTAGAAAACTAGTTCAAACTGGCACAGCTGGCTAATAAACATGTCAATTTCCTAGAATATCTAGCTACTTTGGTTTTCTTCTATGATAGTACATGTAAAAGGCAGTAGGCAATGCTTTTGATTTTCTAGGCTGGTCATTGCTTGGGACGCAGAAATGTACCGCTAACAGATATGAGGTCAATCATTCTGTGCCTCCCTATCATTTATGTGCTCTTTAATGCATGAGAAGTTATCTTTAGTATACTCCTATAATTGGATAATGTAGTTATTTTTTATGAACTTACCATTAGTTGGAAAAAATTTAGTATACAGTACAATTTCATGTTGTTCCATTGATTTTGTTTCAAATGACACATGCTTGCATGTGAACTGCCTTATGTCTATATGTTGACGCCTAAATTTTCTTTTTAAATTTATTAAGTTTTACTTTATTTTAGCTTATTTTATTTTATCTTTTCGGATAACAAAAAAAAAAAAAGCAGAAAACGAAATAAAAACAAAAAGAAAAAGAGCAGCCCTTTCCCCCCCTTTCGCATGGGCCCTTACGGCCCATTCTCCTCTGCCTCCCAGCCCGGCCCACTTCGGTCGTCTCCTTCCTCCGTCCGCCTCTGCAGCACACGCGCAGAGAGCGCGACGTCGGATGGACGATGGACGGCGACGCACGGCACGGCCAGAGGGGGCAATTGGCGTCGACGCACGCGACCGGAGGAAAAGCGAGGGTGGATGGGACGGCGGTCCAACCAGCGGTCGACCCTCGCCGACCCCCTCGCCTATAAATAGAGGGGGCCACCGTCGACGAGAACGGGGGCGAACCGGAGAGAAAGAGAGAGAGAGGTGAAGCTCGAGGTCCCTTGAGAGACTTCAGGGAGCTTGAGCGGAGGGCCGGCCAAGGTGTGGTGAGCTCGGAGGGGTCCCCGAGAGATTTCGGGGAGCTTGAAGGGCGAGCCCGAGGGAGAGAGAGGGCAGCCCGGTGCTAGATCTGGCCAGATCCGACCGTCCGGGATCCGCCGCGGCCACCGTCCGCCTCTGCCGTGGCCGCCTTCGATCTAGCATCATCGCCGTCATTACCTCCATTCAAGAAAAGGTAAAAATAGACCCGTCGCCGTCGTCCCCACCGCTTTCCATCGTCATCGCTGTCGTCATAGTCGCCGCCATCGTTCTTTGTCGCCGCCGCAACACTTCGCTTTCCATCCCCGGCGCCGCGGATTCGCAAACCCTAGGGTTTGTGATTTTCCGGGTCGCGAAGCGGATTCGGACCGGAAAATCGGGTAGGGTTTGCAATCTGGGGCGGGTGGGAAGCGGGTCGCGAGTCAAAGCCGGGTCGAGTAGGGTTTCGCCGAGGGAAGCGGGTCGTCGGGTCGGGCGGATGACCCGGTTCCTCTAGGGTTTCGTCGGTTCCCCCAAATGGCGCCGTTTCAAAACAAAAAAAGAAAAATGAAAAATGATGAAAAAATCCGAGCCGGGCTGCGAATGCGATCGGCTTTTTTTATTTTCCAAAAAAATCCAAAAAATATTTTATTTTCGAAAAATATTAAAAATATATTTTAATTTCCAAAAAAAAAAAGAAAATATTTAAAAATATAAAAAATATTTTATTTTCGAGAAAAATCAAGAAAAATAAAAAAAACTTTATTTTCCAAAAAAATATTAAAAAATATTTTATTTTCCAAAAAAAAAATAAAAAATAAAAAATAAAAAATATTTCACATTTCCCAAAAAGGCCAAAAATTCAGAAAAAGCCAAAAATAAAAATACCAAAAATCCAAAAAAAAAAAAAAAAAAATCCCTTTTATGTCCAAAAATTGGAAAAATGTTCAAAAAATGTTTTTTTTTTTTTTCCAAAATGCGTGGAAAATCCCTAAAACATCCAAAAAGCCTCGGGGTTTAAACAATGTTAGGTACCGAAAGGGCATTAGTGATTAATTAGTGTAATCAAGTCCCCGATCCTAATTTCTCTCGGTTGTGCGGAGCGAATATTTCTCCCAATATTTCGCATGGGTTTCTAATCAGCCCACCCCAAATTGATTAGTGGCGACTCCGTTTTAAAAATTAACTTACATGTTTTAAAAACTCAGATTATTAAAGTCGTGAATTGGTGGACTTGGGAGAGTCCGGGCTTAATTAATCCAGCCGAGCCATTAGCCTCCGCGAGGCACCCACCCCGATCGGGCGCCGGAAAAAAAGAGGTCGCGACACTATAGCATAAGATCATCATGGATAATCACTCTAGGAGTCCAATATTATCTCTTTCTTAGATTCAAAAAGATTTTCCCTCTTCTCATGGTATAGTACCCTCAGTGGTGATGGGATCGATCTCGTCCAACATTGAAGAAGGAAATGTAATGCTCAGGCTCTGCATGAGTTGGCGAATCCTCTACTAATAGACAACAAGGCATTGTGCTGGGATTCTGGCATAGGATGGTAAATATGAAATGATTAAACCATCTAGTCTCATGTCCAGAGCTAGCTACACAACGATGGAAGTTTCTTTATTCAATTTTTTGTTCCTGTATCACATAGGTCTTTGTTTTTAGGCAGAAGCCACTCAATCCGTGGCAAGGGGCAGTCGTTTTGATGCCATGTTGAATGAGGTAAGACTGGAAATTATTTTATGCTATCTGTCATACTTGAAGAGACTGATTAATCATTGCGAAATCTTATTCTCTAATGGACATTTCAAGGTCTAGTATGATTCATTCTGGTCAGATTGAATTTACTAACCTGGCATTATTTCCTATTCAGAGAAATTTAATGTGTGATACTGCTGTTGAAATTTTCCATACTGTGCTACTCTCACGTAGTGGCGTCCATTCCTGACGAAAGCAAGTTAAGTTTGCTTCACATAATGCTACCTTTAAGGTTGAAATTGCTCAGTGACATTACATCATATTCTTTTTCTAAAATTCAGTGCTCCCACTTTATAATAAAGATCCTAGTAGTGTAGAGGTAGTGATGTATACGTGCAACCATCCCAGGCAATTGCAGAACAGTCACAGTACTCTTGATTTATATTTCCGTTTCCCTTCATTTTTGAGATCATTTCTGATGCTGCATTTTTTACTGAACAGGTTGTTCCGCAATCTATTTCTATATTCTCAAACTATAACCCAATTCTGAAGTTTGGCGTTGAGAGGTTCATGTCCACCATAAATGATGCAGGGGTCCATGGTAATTAGTTTCCCTCTTGCCTTCTTACTTGAAACACTTACATTGGCGTACAACACTTTGGTTAGATGTAGTAACTTGAAGGAAAATCAGTTAATATTTTTCCCCCTTCCTTGTCAAGATAAGAGATCAGTTGAGTGTATTCAGCTTTGAATGCAGATATCATGGCATAGGCGAGAATTGTCATCATGGCCTAATTACTAGCACAAACTTGATTGCGTGGTTAAGTTCAACTTATTTAGTTTAGTTTCTCATTGAAATATTAATGAAAAAGCTATCAAGGGGATGATCACCAATGGATTGATGAATACTATAGTCTCAACATGATGAGCAAAAGCCAAACGGTTATTTTGTAAATCTACCGTGGAACGTATTTTTACCAAAAGTGACTCTGTGAAAGAGTGAGAAATCATTTGGCGTCTTTGGCAACCAGTCCCTTATTGCATGGTAGAAAAACAATTGGTCAACCAATTATTTTTTTGAACCCCATTTCTTCTCTCTTTCAATCTGGCTTGGAAAGTCATTCTCCAAGTTAACCCTAAAATACAATTAAAAAAATGGCATTACAATGTGTTCCAAGTTAACCCTTAATGAACAGTGAACCCACTAATGCTTATGTATCAACCCAATTTGTTGAGAGTTTGAATGTTAGAGGAGCTGGGAGTTGTTCGAATTCACATGGAGAGAGAGGGAGACACCACTCAGCATGTTTGTTGGAGGGAGATCGAGGTTTGTTTGAGAAGATTTTTGATGAGGCGTTGTATAACAATATGGGATGTGTTCTGATGAACATCGAACCCATCTTTTGGGTGGATTCAATGGGAAATTGTTTTATTAAGTCGAATAAGTTTGGCAGTCTGCGAGGGTCTTTTTCCTCCTTATCAGTTTGTTTTCTGTTTGTTGGATTAGAATATGTTTCTTAACACGAAATTTCTGTGATCAGTACCTGGCTGAGGATGAAGAACCAAAATTTTTAACCCTTATATCTTGGTTTTTACAAGAATGCAAGGTTTAGCACAGTTTCTGTTTTTAGATAAGCCTTTTTGTCAAAGTTCTTAATCCTCTCCTCCATACCTCTCTTCTGATCTAAAACAATTTATTCCCCATTGTGCAGGTCAGCGTTCTCCTGGGGTTTATGGCGTATTCATTAGTTACAAGCAGAATGACATGCTTCACACTGTGAGCCATCTCAAGGGTGCTCTTGAGCGAAGAGGGATAAGAACATTTGTTGATTTTACACTGGATGGAGGAGTACAGTTCCAGCGAGCAATCAACGATGCGATCGAGCAGTCAGAGATTGCTGTTGTGGTAGCATCGCAGAATTATCATTTCTCGCCATGGTGCCTTAACGAGCTGGTGAAGATCCTCGAATGCCAAAAGAAGGGCGGTCTTATCTTGTTGCCCATTTTCTGGGGCATCAATGCAAGAGAGCTGCGAGAGCAGTCCATACTTTTCATGGCGAACATTGGCCAAGGCGAAAAGGGTTTCAAGCAGGATAATCCACACCAAATCCAGAGGTGGAGAGATGCTTTGCGAGCACTGGGCATGATCAAGGGATGGTCTGCTAGTTCCAGGTACTAAACTCTTTCCTATCTAAGCTCTGTCTTCTTGTAAGTAAACTGTTTTTTTTTTTTTTTGAAATTTCTGAAGAATGTTACTTAGTTTGTGCATGAGAACACAAAACTTACTTTTAAAGGCCGCCTGCTCTGGTCAGCAGGAATTAATAACTGAAAAGTGGAATCTCTTCATTTTGATTTTGGTATATCCGCATGAGGCAACGTACTGTAATTTGCCACTCTTGTATCTCTAGTCTACTAATTCAAGTTGGTGATACAAAGTGTTCTCTTGGTAGAAAGTATTATAAATAAAACTAGGATATTGGTTCTTACTCCAGGCCAATTTATTAAGTGATTCTCCATCAATCTAATATTTTCTGAAGTTCTATAAGATACAGACTTGAAGACACCAGCGGCCACATTAGGAGTTGATTATCTTTTCATGCTTCTACAATTGAAAACGTCAATGAAGTAGACCTGTGGTTGCTTCTGCACTAATGGTACCTGAGCCATACTTCATCCTTGTTTGATTTTTTTTTTTTTCTTTTTAAAATTTTACATTTGTTGTTCAAAGGTATAGAGATGAATTAAAGAGACATTAAATTTTCTGGTCTTAAGAAAAGTAAAAAATTTTGACCAAATTAATGTGCATATTGATCTCATACCACGTCTCTACTCCTTGAAGTTCTGTTTGGTCCATCGCCTGTAATATAAGCATCTATTATGATAATTATACTTTGTAACCTTGAGCTATTAATGAACGGTTCAATTATTTTTTCTATGATGACCACGTTTTCCGTTGAAGTGTGTGATTAGTGGGGTAATTATATTTATGTTTCTTAGGAGAATACTAATATCCATGCTCTCGAGTTGAACATGATGCCTGAACTTTAAGTTTAATGAGAGAGAGAGAGAGAGAGAGAGAGAGAGAGAGAGATTGTTATCATTGGGGAAATACTTTCTGAGGGGATTGCTCAGTTATCATCTTGTGTGGCAGAAAAAAGATAGACATGCTTCACGCGCCAGATCAGTGAAGAGGCAATGCAAATTCGAGTGTGGGTTCATTAACCAAAGCATGTTACCTTGCAAAAACTTATTTGTACATTCAGACGAAACCTAGACATCTGTTGTCTTTCTTCTTCTCAGAAATAAATTTGAATACTAGTTAGAAAAATTTTGACCCTCTCGATATTTTCTTCCTGTCGACTAGCACTAATGATTGGACATGCCTTTTGGTGCTTACAGTTTGGAAAAAACTGAAGCTGAAGTGATCGAGGAACTTGTGGACAAAATCTCAGCCAAGCTGAACCGTTCGGGAAATACTTTCTGAGGGGATTGCTTAGTTATCATCTTGTGTGGCAGAAAAAAGATAGACATGCGTCACGCGCCAGATCAGTGAAGAGGCAATACAAATTCGAGTGTGGGATTATTAACCAAAACAAGTTACCTTGCAAAAACTTATTTGTACATTCAGATGAAACCTAGACATCTGTTGTCTTTCGTCTTCTCAGAAATAAATTTGAATACTAGTTAGAAAAATTTTGACCCCCTTGATATTTTCTTCCTGTCGACTAGCACTAATGATCGGACATGCCTTTAGGTGCTTACAGTTTGGAAAAAACTGAAGCTGAAGTGATCGAGGAACTTGCGGACAAAATCTCAGCCAAGCTGAACCGTTCGGTTTGAACGTTGCTTCCCATCCTGCTGGGTTCGTCTCATCTCAAGTAGAACCAAAACATATATGAAGTGCAGCAATTATATCATTCAGCGTATAGAGTATCGTTTTTGGAAATTTGTTAGCATATTGCATTTTATATAATCGACTTTCTCATTAACGTCTGTTCTTGTAAGAGGATTTTGTCATATCAAGAATTGAACAATTCTACTCCATTATACAGTCACAGGCTATCCACTTGGGTCGTCCGCATTTTCTTCAGAGACCCTCCTTCGCTTCCTAGAGCCAGTCCTCCTTTTCTCTTCCTCGCTATCACCGTCGTTTTCCTCTTCGCTTTTCGAGACCTCATCACTCATCAAATAGCTAGCATTAGCCAAAGCCGACCCGTCAAAATCGTAGGCCAAATCGGCCTCGTGCTCATCCATCCCGTGTATAAAAGTACGACCACCTGATCATTGGCCTCGCTCCAATTGTGCAAATAAATCGGACCGCGATCATGCACAACGAAAACCCTAGCTCCAGGACCCAAATCCAATATCCCGCCCAGGTCGTGGTGGCACCCCCAATTTATCAGAAGGAATCGTGACGGTGCCACCCTCGGGCACTCTTGTCGGACCGGGCAGCATACTGGTTTATTTCCCGAAATGACACGACATTAGGTAGCAAGTGCACTGCACCGAATCCGACTCGAGGACATGGAAAGTGGCTGAGAGCACAGAGAGAATCAACATCGAGGAGGTCGATGAGAAAGTGAGGAGAGGAGAATTGATCGAGGACAGAACAGGTTCACGCACCGAGTCTTTAAAATCCTAATTAACAGGAATTATTCGGTGAGCACATTATATGCACTAACGTGGTATCGATAAAGAAAAATCACACGAGACAGACGAGGGACCATTTCCCATTAAACACTAAACAACTAAATATTTTTATGCTTTTGGAAAAGTATAGTTAACCGAATCGTCACTAATTTTTACTTAGTGGTGATCGTACGATAATTTTTTTTCTTTTTTTTTGGGTTGGATTACTTTTAATCTGTAGGTTGTGTTGATGGCAATTGAGCCCATACACTTTGAATTTTGACAATAGTGGTCCTGCGCGGGCTTTTGTTTTTTGTTTTTTCCTTTTGTTTTTTTTTTTTGTAAAGATGTTGAAAAGAAAATGTCAATGGGCGGGCTCACGGGAGAGCTGGGTTGAACAAAGCAATTCGAGCACATGCAAAAAGAAGATGTAACGAATCAGACTCTCTCTCTCTCTAGCTTTCTCTCTCTACTATCTTAGGAGAACAACAAAATAGTAAATGAATTGCAAGAGCGCATCTCTACTCTTGATTTTGTGGTCTCCGTAGCAAAGATTCGCATAATTAATAGTCGAAGTGATATTTGGTCAATGTGCCTATAACATTTAGGGCTCAAGGTCCATAAAAACGATTTTCCTCGTCGCATAACCCTTTGATAACATCAGATTCTGGCAACTGTCTAATCTACCATGAAGATGCTTTGCTTAAGAAGTAATGCTTCGTCGTTAATACTAGTTTTTTGAAGGATAGCAGCCTAGTTCATGATTTTCTGGCTAAAATAGCAAAACCTAGACTTAGGACCCCTATTTGGTTGTCATAAATGTGGATATAATTTATCAAAATGGAGTCATTTCCTATTGAAACTTTTTTTTTTTAAGCTGCTACCGGAGCACGTCCAACTTTTGCGGATGCAAAAGGCCTTCCGACTAATTATTCTCTTGATCCAGATAATGTTTTTCACCCTCTTGGTTTCTTTACGCGTGTCAAAAAATAAATTGAAAGCATTGCTGCATAAGTTTCAGATAATAATGTTGTCCTAAGAAAATTGAGGTTATCCAGGTCCGTGCCAAAAATTGCCTTTGCTCCGAAGTCCGCGAGAGGTCATACTATGTCATTTGTCCCCATCTAACAATGATGAGAATCATTGATTCAGGAGACTCCACGTGCTAACAACGATGTACTCAAAATCATCAAATCAGATTGCTTTTGCCTTGTGCTACGATTGCGATCACGCCACGCTGTCCTCATATCACAAGGGCCTAGCCACCCTTGTCAGTGCTTGGATGGTGGCGCCCGCCTTCACCCCCTCTTCTCTCTCCATATGAGGGTTTGAGCTCTTTTTTTTTTTTTCCTCCGTTTTCTAGTATTTTGATTATTGTCAATGTCATGGATCAACGTAAAGCGGATGCGACAATCCAAATCAATATTTTCTTTTGCATATTGGACGAGAAAATAAAACCTCTAAAAAATTTAGAGATCAACATCAAACAAATGGTAAAATTTCAAAAAAATTTAATACCCTTTTCGTCTTAAAAGTTTGTGATCCTAGAAAAATTACACAATAGGCTAATACATCGCAAAGTCGAAGATATCAAAATAGCCCTAACAAGCAACCTAATTGATTAAAAATCTTATGAAAGGACTCGTGCGGTTCCCAACATCGACCCCAACTGTCTATGCACCTACCTACATACATCCTCCTTGATGTGAACTCCATGCGTGTCTTCACAAAACGGCAAAAAAAGCCGAAGATCAAATTGAAGAAATCAAAAGGTGTAGTAATATAAATGATATCTGAGTTTTAGCCCAATGTGTAATGTGATCCCTAAATTTTTACTTTATTCAATATGATTTTTGAAATTTATTGTGTAATGTGGTCCTCAAACTCTTGATTTATATAATGTGATCGGTGAATTTTTCGTAAATGTTTAAGTTGATTACTAAAATTAATGAAAATGTTCAATATTATCATTTCATTCATTCAAGTTCAAAAGCAATATTGAACATTTCAATGTAGTCCAGTGACTAAATTGAACATGTACGAAAAGTTCAATGATTATATTAAACAATTCAAAAGTTCGAGATATGACATTATATATTGGATGAAAGTTCAGAAACCACATTAGACATTGGACTAAAATTTAGAAACCATATGTGTTGTTTTTTAAATCACAACCAATTTGGACATAGTGGTAGAGGTGCATCATCATTGCCTCATGAATGCTAGAGATCGTTGAGTCAACCAACTCCATTTAAAATATCGTGTCAATTGAGATCGAAGGCCATTGCCAAAATAGGGTTAATATCATGAAAAAACCATAAATTGATACATTTGTGATAAATTTATTTCAAATAAATTTTTTGACCACTAGAAACCTCAAACTAGTACACTTGTGACAAATTTACCCATTCTAATTTCTATTAATATGACTGCCAAATTGCTATGTTGGATGACACATTGTAATTTATTGATGTACAATTTTAGGTTTTTACTTTCTGTTTGTCACATGTGCACTTCGCGGTGCTAATTCAATTTAACAAAAACTAATGGAAGCTTAATTTGTCACAAGTATACTAGTTTGTGAGGTTTTGTGGTTAAAAAATTAATTTTGGGTAAATTTGTCACAAATGTACAAATTTAGAATTTTTTTGTAGTAAAAAAATTGCAGTAAATTTGTCATAGATGTATTAGTTTGGGGCTTATGCTATTAACCTCAAGATGGGAAAATGACACTAACCCCAGTAATTATCACAACCTTTTTTTCTTTTTTCATATATAGCTTCTTCTTATTAAAAGCAATAAAATGAATAACTAAAAGGAGCAAAAACGAAAAGAAATTGGTGGCCACAAGTTTTCCCTGGTAGCAAATTAGTAGTGGCCATTCATAGGTTGGCCCCACCATCACACACTTGGATCTAGGCTTGTTAAATGGCGGGAGAATTACCAAAAAAGTCATAAACCTATTGTAATTGTCTTAATTCAGTCATAATTTTTTTGTCCAATTTAGTCATAAGCCTTTTACAATTGTGCTAATTCAGTTCATATGGCCAAAATTGACCGGCCGGTGCTGACGTGGATGCCAGCCGTCCGGCGAACGTTGACGTGGCATTATATATATATTTCGAATTTTTAAATATTTTCGAATATTTTAATTTTTTTTTTCCCCATCTTCCCTTCCCCTGGCTGGCTGGCGCCAACTAGAGGCAAGGGCCGGCGAGGTCAGCCTCGCTGGCCATTGGCGAGGGTGAGGCCCCTGCTAGATCCGGCGAGCTCGACCCTCGCCCGGATTCGGCAAGGCCTCGCCCAGCCAAGGCGAGGGTCGACCTCACTAATGGTCTGCAAGGCTCCTCGCTAGATCTGGCGACGGCAGCCTCGCCTTGGCTGGGTGAGGCCCCGCCAGATCTGTCACGCCCCGAACCCCGAGCGCACGCACATCCCACTGCGATCAATAAAAAATGCGACATCCCAGGATACGTCGTCGACCCATTCATTTTTATTACGCATGCGGAAGCGAAACAAATCCCCTGACAACATTTAACTTGGGATAGAAAAGCAGGCAATCAAACACAATATCAAACACTCAATTATAAACACATAGGTTTAAATACAACACTTTGGACCGTCTACAAAATAGACCGGCTCGACAAAAAGGGGAACTATCCTAAGACCAACTAGCGGGACACGTTCACCAATCCTTCGGTTTCCACCTTTCCGGACTCCATGGCTTTGGGTCTTCCATGACCGCCATCTAGGGACCTGAAATTTTGGCCCATAACGAGGTGAGACATCGTCTCAGCAAGTTCAACCCCCTAAACCCCTATTAGAAAGGAAATGTCACGCCTCGAACCCCAAGCGCGCCAACATCCCACCATAGTCATTCAAATGCGACGTTCCCAGGCCACTTAAACGAGAATGTCACGCCCCGAACCCCGAGCGCGCCAACATCCCACCATGGTCATTCAAATGCGACGTTCCCAGGTTAAGTCGCCGACCTAATCAGTTCTTTAATACGCATAAGGAAGCATATTATAAAACCCCTGAAAATAAAATATGAGATAGAAAAGTAGGAAGCAATTTCACAACAATACACTTTCATAAATCAACGGAATTACAAACGAAGGCCTACAGCCAAAAGTCTACAAAACACCGGCTCTTAAAAAGGAACTGTCCTACGACCTACAAGTCAGACACGTTCTCCAAGGCTCCAAACTTCACCTCTGCAACTCCTCAAGGCCAACCAAAGCGATCTAGTCGCTTTGTCCACAAGGGACCTGAAGATGTTGGCGCACAACGGGGTGAGACATCGTCTCGGTAAGTTCAACCCCTAAACCTCTATTAGAAAGAAAATACACCTGGGTGGCCTAGCCACATCACACGAGACGACTTACCTCGTCTTAATTCCTCCCCGAGTTAGCACAATTTATATCACACAAACTCAGGTAATAATAAGAATTCAAACAATTGGAACACCAACACTTTCATAGGAACCACAATCGCACTCGGCACGCATTCCAATTATTATTCATTACCACACTCGCAGTTCGGCTATTAACTAACAATAATGCCAGTCATCGCCTCCCCCTTGGAGCGCGGTTTCGTCACTACGTCGACGGCATTCTGAAGGAGCATAGATCCAGTTGGCCTAGCCTCCAAGCGATCCAAGCCACGTCACTACACGACGGCAATTCACAAAGAATACGAGTCCAATTGGCCTAGCCTCTGCTAACCCGAGCCACATCACACACGACGGCAATTAAAAGGAAAAACGAGTCCGTTGGCCTAGTCACTCTTTTGCAACCCAAGTCTTTCCATCAACACACGATAAATCAATACTGACCCCTGGACACTCCACATTTCATTTACATACCTAATTACAGTAAAAATCCTTAAAAATCCAATTCTTGCATCAAAATCCAACACTTGAGTTTTTATGACTAAAAACCTTATTTATCACAATCAACACTCAATTTGCCACATCCATTAATCAAATTCAAATTCTAACTACACAGCAACGATCAGCACGAAATTCTAAGCAATTGAGGTCAAAAATAATTTTTCGAGTTTTTTTTTTTTATAAATAATATTTTAATGATTTTCTGAATATAATATATTATTAAATTCCAGAATTTCGAAACATTTAAGTAAATCAAAAATAAAACCCTATTATGTCACATCAAGGCTTATATTAAAAATAAACCTACTTAACTTTAAACTAAACACACTTTAACTTAATTAAACACCATAATTTAATCATCAACCAATTAAACTAATCCAACCACACCTAAGTTTACTTAACTTAGACTAAGCACACTTAAGGCATCATTAACTGTCTAATCAAGATTTAGTGAGCTAAACTCATCCGATTAGCGAGCCGAGCGAACCAAAATGACGGGATCGACGTGAGGATCAACTTTCCTCAAGGCGGGCCGAGCATCCGGGCTCGGGAAGCCGGCCAAAATGGGCCAAAACCAGGCTGCAATACCCATTTTCTACAGCTGCTGGTTGGGGCTGACGAAGGGTTGCACGGCAGCGGTTCGGGCGAAGGAACGGGGCGGCAGCTCGACAGTGGCTCGGACGGGCGAGGCGGCAGCCAGGCGGGGCCTCACGGTGGCCAGAGGCGGCTGAATCGCGGCCTGTGCTAGCCTGCGATGCTGCTAGAGCCGAGGGCGAGTAGGGACGACGACGGCGAGAGGCGGAGATGTGTGGGCAATCCGGGGCAGGCGCTCGGCGGCGGCGACAGCGGCGTGTGAGCGAGCGGCGACCGAGTGGGCGTGCGGCGGCGTTGGGGCTGGTGGTCAGTCACACACGGCTGACTTCCCCCTTCCTCTCTCTCTCTCTTCCCAAGCTTGAAGATGAAGTGCCCACTTCCCAAGAGCAAATCTCCACCCTACACTTGTCAAGATCCTAGCCACTCTTGCCCTACACCATGACATCACCAAGTGATGTCATACTCCACTAACCCAAACTCCCACAACCTTATTCCAATAGGTTCAATTTCATTTTCCACTGGGGCATGAATTCTTGTACATCCAAATTTTCAATTATCTTCTCATTGAACCAAATTGAAGTCCATAAAATTAATCCAATGTTACCACACTTAAATTCACATAATCATTTGACCATAGAATCAACTTAGATCCCAAAAGCACGACCAAAAGTGAGCCTTCTAATTTCTCGAGCCAAATTAACCATACTTTAATTATTTTGCCGAAAAACTCGGTTTGCATGAAAAATCCTTCGAAGATGAATGAATGTTCCTAAAATGATTTGTGACATACCATGACTTCCAATTTCTAAATTTGATATAAATTTCACGGTTAATTTCACTCTGGCACGATATTAGTGCATCCTGATCTACCGGGTAGCTTTTAGAAATTTTCGTGCATTTGACCTGTGGTTGATCAATTCAAGCCACAATGTACATCTTTGACACATTGGCGACTCTCGGTTGTCGGGATAATCTCGAGGTTTCAAACACGGACACGGGGTACCCAAATGACAGAAAAGCCGGCCTAATGCCAATCGACAAGAATTGTGCGATCTGGTGGAATCGCCCACACTTGATCACATGCCTCTATCGAGTCGACCTATCTCCGGTCTCTAATCGATTTTTAACTGTGCCGTAATGACCCTTGCAGATCAACTCGGTCGAAAGGTCGTTTCTTGGTCAAATTCTCGCGATCGATGCATTAGAATTTCTTAATGGCTTCACCTGATAGACTAGTTATCCCATGAGTGATCAGTTTAGGGAAAAGAACTATATGCGTGCAGATGAAATGCCCATTTCAATTTATTGAAAATAGAATTGGAAATTCGGGATGTCACAAAATACACCCCGAGTGGCCTAGCCACATCACACAGAAGACTTACCTCGTCTTCATTCCTTTCTGCAGGTTAGCATAATTTGTATTACATAAACTCGGGTAATAATAAGAATTCAAACAATTGGAATGCCAACACTTTAATATAAACCACAATCGGATTCAGCACGCATTCCAATTATTATTCACTGCCACACAAGGGCATAGCCTACTCGCAGTTCGGCTATCTACTGACATTAATGCTAGGCATCGCCTCCCCACCTTGGAGCGCGGCTTCGTCATTACGTCGACGGCATTCTCGAAGGAGCATAGATCTAGTTGGCTTAGCCTCTACTGCGACCCGAGCCACGTCAATACACTGACGGCAATCCACAAAAAATACAAGTCTAGTTGGCCTAGCCACTACTGCGACCGAGCCTTTCAACCAACACACGACAAATCAATACAAAATCGACCCTGGACACTCCGCATTTCATTCATACACCCCAATTACAATAGTAATCCTTAAAAATCCAATTTTTGCATCAAAATCCAACACTTGGGTTTTTATGAATAAAATCCCTATTTATCACAATCAACACTCAATTTGCCACATCCATTCATCAAATTCAAATTCTAAATGCACAAACGATCAGCACGAAATTTTAAGCAATTGAGCTCAAAAATAATTTTTTGATTTTTTATAAATAAATAATATTTTTAATAATTTCGGAATATAATATATTATTAAATTCTAGAATTTTGAAACATTTAAGTAAATAAAAAATAAAACCTACTATGTCACATCAAGGCTTATATTAAAAATAAACCTACTTAACTTTAAACTAAACACACTTTAACTTAATTAAACACCTTAATTTAATCACCAATCAATTAAACTAACTAACAACCTACACTTACTTAACTTAGACAAAGCACACTTAGGGCATCATTAACCGTCTAATCAAGATTTAGTGAGCTAACCTCACCCAATTAGCGAGCCGAGCGAACCAAAATGACGGGATCGACGTGAGGATCGACTTTCCTCAAGGCGGGCCAAGCATCCGGGCTCGAGAAGCCGGCCAAAACGGGCCAAGACCGAGCTACCGTACCCATTTTATTGCCTGCTGTCTTGGTGCCGATGGAGGGGGAAACGGGCTGGCTTGGACCGAAACCAGCGGGGAAGATAGGCGGTGGCTTGGACGGGTCGGTGGGGAGGTCAACGGCAGCTCATGATGGCGGGGACAAGCTCCGGCAGCTCCTGAGTCGCACGAACAGAGGCAGACGCAGCTGGGTGTGGGGCGAGCGCGGACGAGCACAGAGTCGCGCGGTAGTAGAGCGCGCGAGGTGGCGAATGGCGCGAGAGGGGTGCGCGAGGTGGCGGACGGCGCGAGAGGGGTGCGTGGCGGCATCCGGCTGGGCTACTGGCTGCTCCGGCGTCTTCTCAGATCTGCTGGGATGCCGAGCAGCAGCTGGAGGTGGAGGAGAGAGCTTCGACGAAGCAGGGGGAAGAGAGAGGCGGAGGTGCGTGCGGCGAGGCGCGGCTGCGACGGCGTGCGGCGTGAGGCGGCAACCACTACTCCGAGCAGCTTGCTGGCGACGTGCAGCTCTTCTTTGGTTCTTCCGGAGGTCTTTGCACAGTAGGGATGGAGGAAAGAGGCAGCAACGGGAGGGAGAGAGAGAGAGGGGGGGAGAGAGAGAAGGAAGAGGGGACCATTTCTTTTATTTTTATTTTTCTTTAATCCAACAAAAATGGCCCACTATGACCTCATGTGACATCACTTCCCACTCACCCAAATCTTCCACCACAATCTTCCCAATAGGTCCAATTTCATTTTCCGCCGGGGCATGAATGCTCCAAAATCTTGTACAACACAATTCATTCAATTTCCTTCCAATTGAAGTCCAAAAAATTAATCCAATGTTACCACACTTAAATTCACATAATCACTTGACCATAGAATCAACTTAGATCCCAAAAGCACGACCAAAAGTGAGCCTTCTAATTTCTCGAGCCAAATTAACCATACTTTGATTATTTTGTCGAAAAACTCGGTTTGCATGAAAAATCCTCTGAAGATGAGTCAACGTTCCTAAAATGATTTGTCACACACCCTGACTTCCAATTTCTGAATTCGATCTCAATTTTACGGTTAATTTCACTCTGGCACGATATTAGCGCGTCTTGATCTACTGTGTAGCTTTTAGAAATTTTCGTGCATTTGACCTGTGGTTGATCAATTCAAGCCACAATGTACATCTTTGACACATTAGTGACTCTCGGTTGTCGGGATAATCTCAAGGTTTCAAACACGGACACAAGGTACCCAAACGACAGAAAAGCCGGTCTAGCGCCAATCGACAAGAATTGTGCGATCTAGTGGAATCACTCACACTCGATCACATGCCTCTGTCGAGTCGACCTATCTCCGGTCTCTAATCGATTTTTAACTGTGCCGTAATAACCCTTGCAGATTAACTCGGTCGAAAGGTTATTTCCTAGTCAAATTCTCGAATTCGATGCATTAGAATTTCTTATTGGCTTCACCCGATATACTAGTTATCCCATGAGTGATCAGTTCAGGGAAAAGAACTATATGCGTGCAGATGAAATGCCCATTTCAGTTTATTGAAAATAGAATTGGAAATTCGGGATGTCACAACGCTTCCCCTCTTATAAAAATTTTGTCCTCGAAATTTAAACATTTACGAATTCTTAAATACAAAGGTAGGGGTACTGTCGTCTCATCGAATCTTCTCTTTCCTTGGTTGCATTTTTTTGTATTGCTGTATTGCCAGATCACTTCCCAACTTGTCCAAACCATTACGGATTCAAAATGCTGAACACTTGTCCACTTTTGCGAAGATATAAGCTGCAAAAATTTGGTTCATTTTCTTTTTATTTTTCCCTTTTTTCCACTAAGCGCTAACTATCGCATCGATGATTCAAACTCCCGACTTCAGACCATTTTTCTTCAATCTTGGGTACCACCCGGCTACAGTGCCGACAATTTCTCGAATTGCTTTCTTTATCCAATCAAAGTCAAAATCCTCCTTTGAACCCAAATTTCGATGGATCCCGATTTAAATTCTATTTTATCTTCTCTTCTTTAACAAAACGCGATGTCCCTATCATAGGTGACATTTAAGGAAAAATATATTTCCCCTACTTGAAATTCCAAAGGTCTTCGACACCAAAAATCTACGAAACTAAGTGGGCGATTCTGAGCGGCCTCAAGTCTATATCTGATAACTGCAACTAAATCACTGAATTCTGAACCAACTCTGAACCTGCGATTTTCTATTCTTTGATCTCACCACGACCAACTGAAGTTCTGTACACTCTGCTATGCTCTGCTTCAAAAGAACCATCTAATCTGTCTTTGTTGAAACGAGCCATTTGAAAACTCTGCTGGCAACTGTCGCTGTAAGTGAACTCAATGAGAAGGAGTTGTTCCTTTTCCACTTCCTTTGACAACCAACCCACACGTTCTCAACCTGTCCTCAAAGGCCTTAATCGTCCTTTAAAACTAGTCATCTGTCTGAAGATGATAATCTGTACTATACTGCAGTTTCATTCCTAAAACACTTTGTAACTCTTCCAGAAGATAGCCACGAATTTCGGTCTCGGTCTGAAGAAATCATCATCGGCACTGAAAATAGACGAACTCTCTGACGCACGTACAACTCAGCGTGCTTGTCCAAATCAAGGTCCTTTCGTACTGCGATGAAGTGAGCCGACTTTGTCAGTCTGTCGACCACTATCCAAATCGAATCATTTCCTTTTTGACTCCTTGGTAACCCAGTCACGAAGTCCATCGCGATATGCTCTCATTTCCACTCAGAAATCTCGAGAGGTTACAAAAATCCTCCCAGTTCATAGTGCTAGGTTTTGACCTGCTAACACATCCAACGCTTGGCGACATGCTTGGCGATGTCCGCTTTCATACCAAACCATTAGTAGTGTCGACGTTGATTCAGATACATCTTGGTACTACCAGGATGAATGCTGTAACTACTACGATCAACTTTTGACAAGATCTCTTCTTTAGTGCTACATTGGTAGGTACATACAATCGTCCTCGGAACTTTAGTGTTCCATTATCAAAATCTAGAAGTAAGGCTTCTCTCTTTTCTGTATCTGCTTGCACGCCTTTCTAAATCTCTGAATCTGACCACTGGAGCGTTTTGATTCTGATCTGCACATCCAGCTCAATTCTGAGGATGGCCATAAGAGTCTAAAGGTGGCCTACCTCAATTTTAAAACCCAAATCTTGTGCCTTCTCAATTAAAACCCATTCCTTGAGTACCATTTGCACTACTGATGACTTCCAACTTAAGGCATCTGCGACCTTATTCGTGCCTTTTTTTTTTTTTTTTTTGGGAATACCAAATATCACAACCCTAGTCTTTCCAAAGTCCCAACTAGCGACGTTGTCTCATATTCAATTCTTTCTGAGAGAATGAATACCAAGACTATGCTAATCGTGAAGATCCATAATCTTTCTCCACACAACTAACATTTCCAACTTTTTAGTGCGAAGACCACAGCTGCGAGTTCTAAGTCATGCGTCGGGTAATTCAGCTCATGAGGTCTCAATTGACGGGATGTGTATGCAACAACCCTGTCATGCTGCATCAACACGCAACCCAATCCTTTAAATGGCGCATCACTGTAGATCTCGAATCCTACTAGACCAGATGGGATAGTAAACACAGGTGCAGTAGTTAGCTTCTGCTTAAGCTCTTGGGAACTACTCTCGCACTTATCTGACCACACAACTTTTCTTCCTTCATCAGAAGTCTTGTCAACGGCGATGCTAACACTGAAAACTCTTCTACAAACTGTCTGTAATACTCTGCTACTTCTGATCTCTGTCATTGTAGTCGATCTTGGCCAATCGATTATTACTTCATTCTTGGCTGGGTCCACTGAGGTTCCTTCTCCGGAAATGACATGACCTAGGAAAGCCACACGAGTTAGCCAAAACTCATACTTACTGAACTTGGCTTATAGCTCATGATTCCTCAAAGTCTGAAGCACTATCCTTAAGTGTCTTTCATGATCCTCAGTACTCCTCGAGTATACTAGAATGTCGTTGATGAACACGATTACGAACTGATCCAAGTACTCCTTCAACCTACGGTTTATCGGATCCATGAAAGCAACTGAAGCATTCTTCAAACCAAACGACATTACAGTAACTCATAATGGTCGTATCGATTGCGAAACACTGACTTCGTTATAACCTCATTTCTAATCCCCAGCTGATGACACCCTATCCTCAAGTCGATCTTAGAGAAACTCAATACTCCTGGAAGCTGATCGAACAAGTCATCGACCCTCGGCAATGAATCTCCTTTCTTGATCGTTACTTGATTGAGTTATTGATAATCGATGCATAGGCACAACAAACCATCTTCTTTCTTCACAAATAGAATTGGTGCTCTCCAAGGTGATGCACTAGGGCATATGAATCTCCTTTCCAACAATTCATGAAGCTGCACTTTCACTTTCAGTTCTTTCAACCCTAACAACGCCATCTAGAATGGAGTCTTAGAGACTGCCTTTGTTCTGGGTGCTAATTCCATTACGAATTCTATTTCTCTTTCTGACAACAAACCTGACACTTCTTCAGGAATTACCTCAGAAAACTTCAGTACCACGATTATGTTCTCCATATTCGGCTCCTCAATTGACGCATCCATTACAGTTGCCATGTAGATTCGGTAACCAACAACCAGAACCAGGTCATCTTTAGTGACGAATGACAAGGAGTGAAGGTCCTCTTCGACTTTCGGTAATTCTGAACTTTTGCACGCTAATTGAACAAACCGAATTATATCACTACTACAATTCATAACCTCATAAAAACTCTTCGAGCCAAACCTTTTATAAATGACTTCCAAGTCATACTTAAGCAAACCCTTCAAGTACAACTATAGTCAGAGATTCATCTTTCTATTACTTTATCACCACAGCGAAAATTCTACAACCTTCACTAAAAATTATGCTGCACTACTCTAATAAAAAATTTCAAAAATACCATTACCTCGATTGCTGCATGGTTGACTCATTCATGCTCCTCTAGCCATCTTAGTGGCGTCCTATCTGTAGTAACGATACTTATGCTCTCCCAAAGTTATGCGGATAGTTTCTAACTCGACAGCCGTGCTGGCCACATTCAAAGCATGCTTCCGTTAAACCGGAACATTGGGCCGATTCATGTTTCCTTCCACAAACTCGACACACGATCGGTGAGTCCTCTGCCTCCTGTCGGGTGACAGCATGCACCTTTCCTTGCACTAGGGTTCTATTCCAAGTACCCCACTAAATGTCCCGAAGCATGTCTCCCCCATTTTGTTCTATTGACAACGGTGACAGAAACAGCTGTAGTTCCATCTATCTGTACGGACAACCTTTGATCAGATGGCCGTATTGGCGACACTTGTAACAAGTCTTTTCCCTCTTACAACACGGGACACATCCATGTCTTTTCTTACAGGCACAACACACATCAATCGAGTTGGGCACTGACTTTCCAATTCTACTCTGCCGGTTAGGTGAAAGGGGCACATTTCTTCTTACATCGGCCTTTCCTCTAATTGATTTCCATCTCTGCCTAAACTGAACTTTGACTTAGATACGGTGGCTTGTTTTCCCCGATCACAACTCCAGTTGGGCCTCAACAGGCGCAGCAACAACAACGGTTACGGCACTGGCGACAACAACAACAACGGCAACAATGGCGGTTCGATCTTGATCTTGTTGACCCAAAAAGCTTCCCAAAGACTATCGCGCCAGAACGATCCCCACAAACCTAGAATCGCTCGGTGCTTTGCTACACTCTTAGTACCGACTTGTAGCGGTACTCTCACGGAATTAAATGACCCCACAAACACACTACCAAATAGCTATCAACCACATGCATCAACATAATAAAAGTCTTTTCTACTAACTATCACATGACTCATCGCACCTTATCACTCCATACACAGACCATGCTCTGATACCACTTAAACGGGGATGTCACGCCCCGAACACCGAGCGCGCGCACATCCCACTGCGGTCGATAAAAAATGTGGCATCCCATGATACGTCGCTGACCCATTCATTTTTATTACGCATGCGGAAGCGAAACAAATCCCCTGACAATATTTAACTTGGGATAGAAAAGCAGGCAATTAAACATAATATCAAACACTCAATTATAAACACATAGGTTTAAATACAACACTGGACCATCTACAAAATAGACCGGCTCGACAAAAAGGGGAACTATCCTAAGACCAACTAGCAGGACACATTCACCAATCCTTCAGTTTCCACCTTTCCAAACTCCATGGCTTCGGGTCTTCCATGACCGCCATCTAGGGACCTGAAATTTTGGCCCACATCGGGGTGAGACATTGTCTCAGCAAGTTCAACCCCCTAAACCCCTATTAGAAAGAAAATACACCCCGGGTGGCCTAGCCACATCACACAGAAGACTTACCTCGTCTTCATTCCTTCCTGCAGGTTAGCACAATTTGTATTACACAAACTCAGGTAATAATAAGAATTCAAACAATTGGAACGCCAATACTTTCATATAAACCATAATCGCACTCAACACGCATTCCAATTATTATTCACTGCCACACAAGGGCATAACCTACTCGCAGTTCGGCTATCTACTGACATTAATGCTAGGCATCACCTCCCCACCTTGGAGCGCGGCTTCGTCATTACGTCGACGGCATTCCCGAAGGAGCATAGATCCAGTTGGCCTAGCCTCTACTGCGACCCGAGCCATGTCACTACACTGACGGCAATCCACAAAGAATACAGGTCCAGTTGGCCTAGCCACTACTGCGACCGAGCCTTTCAACCAACACACGGCCAATCAATACTGACATCCTGGACACTCCGCATTTCATTCATACACCCCAATTACAATAGTAATCCTTAAAAATCCAATTTTTGCATCAAAATCCAACACTTGGGTTTTTATGAATAAAATCCTATTTATCACAATCAACACTCAATTTGCCACATCCATTCATCAAATTCAAATTCTAAATGCACAGCAACGATCAGCACAAAATTTTAAGCAATTGAGGTCAAAAATTATTTTTGATTTTTTTATAAATAAATAATATTTTAATAATTTCGGAATATAATATATTATTAAATTCCAGAATTTTGAAACATTTAAGTAAATCAAAAATAAAACTTATTATGTCACATCAAGGCTTATATTAAAAATAAACCTACTTAACTTTAAACTAAACACACTTTAACTTAATTAAACACCTTAATCTAATCACCAACCAATTAAACTAACTAACCACATAAACTTACTTAACTTAGACTAAGCACACTTAGGGCATAATTAACCGTCTAATCAAGATTTAGTGAGCTAAACTCACCCGATAAGCGAGCCGAGCGAACCAAAACGACAGGATCGACGCGAGGATCGACTTTCCCATTTTCTTGGTTGCTGGCTTAGTGCCAATGGAGGGGCCAAACAGTCTAGCTTGGGACCGAAACCAGCGGGGAAGGCGGTGGTGGCTTGGGTGCGGGAGCCGGTGGGGAGGTTGACGGCTCACGACGGCGGGGACGAGCTCACGCAGGCTCCTAAGCCGCACGGACGAGGCAAACGCAGCGTGGGTGTGGGGCGAGCATGGACGAGCACGAGTCGCGCGGCGGCGGTCGTGCGAGGTGGTGGACGATGAGCGAGGGGTGCGCGGCGGACGGCGTCCGGCTGGGCTGCTGGCTGCTCCGACGTCTTCTCGAGATCTGCTGGGATGCGGCGGCAGGCCGGAGGTGGAGGAGAGCAGCAAGACGAAATGGGGGAAGAGAGAGGCGGAGGTGTGTGCGGCGCAGGTGCGGTTGTGACGGCGTGCGGTGTGAGGCGGCGACCGCTGCTCGGAGCAGCTTGTGGCGACGTGTAGATCTTCTCTGGTTCTTCCGGAGGTCTTCGCACAGCAGGGATGGAGGAAAGAGGCAGCAACGGGAGGGAGAGAGAGAGGGGGGAGAGAGAGAAGGAAGAGGGGACCATTTCTTTTATTTTTCTTTTTCTTTAATCCAACAAAAATGGCCCACCATGACCTCATGTGACATCACTTCCCACTCACCCAAATCTTCCACCACAATCTTCCCAATAGGTTCAATTTCATTTTCCGCCGGGGCATGAATTCTCCAAAATCTTGTACAACACAATTCATTCAATTTCCTTCCAATTGAATCCAATTGAAGTCCATAAAATTAATCCAATGTTACCATACTTAAATTCACATAATCACTTGACCATAGAATCAACTTAGATCCCAAAAGCATGACCAAAAGCGAGCCTTCTAATTTCTCGAGCCAAAAATTAACCATACTTTGATTATTTTGTCGAAAAACTCGGTTTGCATGAAAAATCCTCTAAAGATGAGTCAATGTTCGTAAAATGATTTGTCACACACCCTGACTTCCAATTTCTGAATTTGATCTCAATTTCACGGTTAATTTCACTCTGGCACGATATTAGCGAGTCCTGATCTACTGGGTAGCTTTTAGAAATTTTCATGCATTTGACCTGTGGTTGATCAATTCAAGCCACAATGTACATCTTTGACACATTGGCGACTCTCAGTTGTCAGGATAATCTCAAGGTTTCAAATACGGACACGAGTACCGAAATGACGTAGAAAAGCCGGTCTAGTGCTGATCGACAAGAATTGTGCGATCTAGTGGAATCACCCACACTCGATCACATGCCTCTGTCGAGTCGACCTATCTCCGATCTCTAATCGATTTTTAACTATGCCGTAATGACCCTTGCAGATTAACTCGGTCGAAGTCAAATTCTCGAGTCCGATGCATTCGAATTTCTGATTGGCTTCACCTGATAGACTAGTTATCCCATGAGTGATCAGTTCAAGGAAAAGAACTATATGCGTGCAGATGAAATGCCCATTTCAATTTATTGAAAATAGAATTGGAAATTCGGGATGTCGCAAGATCTGGCGAGGAGCCTCGCAGGCCACTGGCAAGGTCGACCCTCGCCTTGGCTGGGTGAGGCCCTGCCGGATTTGGTGAGGGCCGAGCTCGCCGGATCTGGCGGGGCCTTGCCCTCACTAATGGCCGGCAAGGTTGACCTCACCGACCCTCGCCTCTGGCCGATAGGGGCAAGCCTCACCATTGGCCGGCGAGGTCTCCAAATAGCACCGATTGGCCGGGGGAAGGAGAAGATGGGGAAAAAGAGAATTCAAAAATTCAAAAAATATTTAAAAAGTAAAAAAAAAATAGAAATAATAAAAAAAATGCCACGTCAGTGTTCACCGGATGGCTGGCGTCCACGTCGCAAGACCGGCCGGCCAATTTTGGCTGGATGGACTGTATTGGCACAATCGTAAAAAGTTTAGGACTAAATTAGTCCAAAAAAAGTTTATGATTGAATTGGCACAATTGCAATAGGTTTAGGACTTTTTTGGTAATTCTCCCTTAAATGGATGGGTTGAGTCGGGTTACGTCATAAAAGGTCCAAGCCCATTTAATCCATTTAACTCATTTATGACCTATTTATTATAACATATATTTGTTGACCCATATTTGACCCGACTCATACCTGAGACGTCTCCGCATTCATTTTTAGCATTTTTTCCTCCTTATATTGTTGTCTTTGAAGAATGAATGACTCCATGGATGGGCTTGCCAACCCTTCGATGATCTTAATATATTGGTAACGTTCGTTTAATAATACATTATTTGATGCAATGTTTTGTGGTTTTAATTACTAATTATGCAGTTCTAACTCACGTACAAAAGTGTACGAATATAAATTAATGAAGTTAGTAATAATAACAATTAATTCATAAAAAGTGAAGCAACTGTAGAAAAAGGAAACAACTTGAGCCAAATCAAGTAAAGTTAATACATCTTGTCAAAAAGACAAAGTTAATACCATAAAAAAGTCCAAGTTGATTCACCAACTTGCTGCAGAGTTCAATGGCTGATACCCGGTCTGAGTGACCTGTATCAACAAGTGTTTTCTTGTTAATCGTTTCATTTACCAGTCCATTTTCTGATCATCTCGCTCCGGCTGGTCGGAGAATGGTGGAATGAATTTGAGTTCCTGTATGTGTTGATTCTGTTAGTTCCTTTCCAATGTTAAGATTGCGCGAATTAGATCATGAACTTCCAAGACACTGACTTGCGTTTTTTGGAGGTCAAAGTGGCTTCGATTTGACGATTTGTTTGCCAAATTGGATGATTTTCTTTGTCTTTTCAGATTATGTGTCTCTCCACTTGTCTTGCATATCATAAGCTTTTATCGTAACAATTGCTTCTGAGTTTTCTGTCAGTATAACATTTTTTTTTTTTTTTTGGTGGTATTAGACTAAATGAGAAACTTCTTGATTCCTTATGATATCATAACTTATCCAGTCCAAATGCAATGAAAAATCGGATCATCAGATGAGTTGAGAAAATCGCAGCTTCGATTCTCTTTTCTTTTTCTTCTTTTCCCCATTTGGGTGAGGAAGGCGTTCTCTCATTTAATTCCCTTTGCTGAACACAAAGAATCAATCATGAAATAGCTTGATCGGCTAGTGGCGGCTGGATATGTTACGTGTATCAAACCTTCTTGCACTATCAGTTATAGCTACTCATTGCTTCAGTTTCCTTTTAGCAATCACTTGTGAGCCATAAGCATCAGCTGGATTTTACAGAGGACTGAGATATGCAGTGACTAGTAATTATATCTGTGATGTTATCTTTTAGAGATGGCAACATGCTGCTTCTATCAGTTATTTTGTTTGGAAAACTGCTATTATTTGATATTAACTATTTTACTTGTTTCTTCTTTTGTTAATTAATTAATAGGATTGAAGTGGTGGCATAAGCGTTTTGAAGCCGATATCCAGAACGCTGGTGTGGTATCAGCTCTCAAATCAACTTGCTTTGTTAAGCTTAGGAAACCCATATATTGTAGTGTGTTTCGGTCTTTGCCACTACCAGGTGTTACCAAAAGAATTACAACAATGGCTGCTCGTAGCACTGAATCGACAATTAGCATCCCTGGGACATTTGCTAAATTAAGGAAAAAAGGCAAGGTAAGAACTTTATTGGAGTTTCTTCTTGCTTGTTAATGGTTTCAATGATTATCCTTTGTGACTATTTGCTGCAAATTTTTCATTGTATTCCGGTTTTTTGGTTGATGATTCATCTCATATCAATGTGACATGACATGGTTGCTTTCTTGTTGAATCTCAGTTGTACTTTTGAGCATTTTGTGCAGAGTGTCCGAATATGTAAGGTTGAGCAATTGTATTCAAGAGATTGTTGTGCCATTCTTAGATTAACCTTTGCGGCAACTAGTTCAAATTGGCGCGACTAGCTAATCAACATGTTTGATTGGCTTCCTAGAATATCATTAGTCGCTAATCAACATGTTTGATTGGTTTCCTAGAATATCATTAGCTACTTTGGTTTTTTCTATGATAATAAATGTTAGGATACACGTGTGAGTTGTGTTAGAGAAGTCCCACATCAAAGAATTGATGTGATGTTAAGCAGTTAATATATTATAGTTGGCCTATAACTTATTAGCTTGAGCTTTTGAGTGAAGATAGGTCTCGGATTTAGGCTCCCTCTTGGCGATCTCCCCATGTAAAGATATCAAAGACTTCTACTATGCACTTCACAACAAATTGGTATCGAGGTAACGGTTGCGGTTTCTGGGTAGGTGAGCATTGTGGTGTAGCAACGTGGCCTTTAAGGACGAAGTTGGGGTGAGCAGACCTAAAACTGGAGCTCACACATGAGGGGGAGATTATTAGGATACACATGAGTTGTGTTAGAGAAGTTTCACATTGAATGGGGTGAGCATACCTAAAACTGGAGCTCACACATGAGGGGGGGATTATTAGGATATACCTAAATTAGGGGGAGCAAGCCTAAAAGTGGAGCTCATACGTGAGGGGGAGATTGTTAGTATACATGTGTAAGTTGTGTTAGAGAAGTCCATATCAAAGAATTGATGTGGTGTTTGAGCATTTAACATATCCTAGAGCTCACACGTGGGGAGAAGATTATTAGAATGCACGTGTGATGTGGTGTTGAGTAGTTATATATATCCTAAAGGACAGTTCAAGGTCCGGTATGATTGATTCTAGTTAGATTATATTTACTAAGCTGGCATTATTTCCTCCTAATCAGAGAAATTAAATTTCTGATACTGCTGTTGAAATTTTCCATACTATGGCTTTGTTTATTTCACAGAAAATGTGGCGTTTTTGAAAAAAATTTTCGAGGAAACCATTTTCCTAGAAAATGTAATTATTTCCGGTGTTCGAGTGAAATCTGAAAATAAAGTGGAAAATATTTTCATTATCCGGTAAGAAAAATATTTTTCTCCATGCAATCTTTTTCATTCATTTTATTTTTAAAATCCACTTTTAATTATTTTTTTATTTTAAAAAATCAATTATTAAATTATTTTTTTTATTTTTCTATTTTTATTTTTCTTTTCTTTGTTTTCTTCCTCTTCTTCTTAGCCGGTTGTCGGCCACGGCAATGGTTGGCAACCAGCCACATGGTAGCCTCAAGCTTGCTGGTGAGCACGAGGCTTGCCCACCTCTAGTGAGCTTAGGCTCGCCGATCTGGCGAGGCCTAAGCTAGCAAGCTCAGAGCTCGTTAATTTGGCGAGGCTTGAGTTTAGCAAGGTTCAAGCTCACTAAATTGGTGAGTGTGAGCCTCACCACAAGCTCACACTCGTCAATCTAGCAAGCCTCAATTTCACTGGTCTTGACCTTGCCAGATTGGCGAGCTTCGAGCTCATTGGCCTCAAACCTTGCCAGATCAACAAGCCTCAAGCTTGATGCCTGTGCTCGCTGATTTGGCAAGTGGTGAGCCTGAACTCACTAGATGTGGGTGAGCCACGTGCTTGTCAGTGAGCTCAAAGCTTACTTATGGCCGGTTGCCAGCTATTGCTGTGGTAGCGACCGGCCAAGAAAGAAGAAAAGGGAAAACAAAGAAAAGAAAAAGAAAATTAAAAATAATTTGAATTAAAAAAAAAAGGGGTGTGAGATAAGAGAGACCAAGTGAGGAAAATATTTTCAACTTTTCAAAAGTGAAAAACATTTTCTCCTAGTTTAGAAGATTTACAAAACATTTTCTCCTATTTTAGAAGATTTTTTTTCCCTTCATGGAAAATATTTTCCCCAAGCAATTCATTTTCCATAAAACGAATGTTGGAAAATCCGAAAAACGTTTTCTTGAAAATTATTTTCCATGAAATGAATAGAGCCTATCCATCCATTCCTGATGATAGCAAGTTAACTTTGCCTCACATAATGCTGTCTTTTAGGTTGAAATTGCTAAGTGACATTAAATCATATTGATCTTCTCAAATTCAGTGTTCCCATATTATATTAAAGATCCTAATAAAAAGAGTGATGTATATGTGCCACCATCCCAGGCAATTTTAGAATGGTTACAGCACTCTTGATTTATAATTTTGTTTCCCTTCATTCGTTTTTGAGATCATTTTCTAAGGCTGCAGTTTTTACTAAATAGGTTGTTCTGCAATTAATTTCCCCTGTTACTTCATCCTCTTGCCAAATTCTGAAGCTTGGCGTTGAGGGGTTCATGACCACTATAAATGATACGGGGTTCATGGTAATTTGCAAGTTTCCCTCTTGCCTTCTGACTTGAAACACTTACATTGATGTACAACACTTTGGTTAGATGTCTAACTTAGAAGAAAATCAGTTTTTATTTTTCCCCCTTTCTTGCCAAGATTAATCATGGCGTAGGCTACAATTGTCATCATGCCCTAATTACTGGCACAAACTCGATTGCATGGTTAAGTTCTCAAACTTGCTTGGTTTAGTTTTTCATTAAAATATTTTTGAAAAAGCTATCAAGGGGATGATCACCAATGGATCGGATGAATGCTATAGTCTCAACATTATGAGCAAAAGCCAAAAGTGACTCTTTGTGATCCTACAAAAAAAAGTGAGAAATCATATGGCTTTGGTTCAGGCTTGTGCTCCAAGTAAACCCTTAATGAACTTGCAAAGGCATTTCCAGCAACAAGTCCATTAGTTGCATGGTAGAAAAAAAAATTGGTTAACCAATTATTTTTTTGAACCCTCATTTCTTCTCTCTTTCAATCTGGCTTGGAAAGTCATATCTCCAAGTTAACCCTAAAAAACAATTAAAAAAAAAAAGTCATTACAATGTATCAACAACAATGAACCCACTGATGCATATGTATCAGCCCAATTTGTAGAGAATTTGAAATTAGAGGAGCTATGGGTTGCTCGAATTCACATGGAGAAAGAGGGAGACACCACTCTATGGTTGTTGGAGCGAGATCAAGGCTTGTTTGAGAAGATTTTTATGAGGTGGTATATAACAATATGAACCCAACCGTGAGCAGTTGCGTTAGTTGAGAGTCTCTCCTTCATCGCCGAGGTCAAGAGTTCGAAACCCGCGTTTGCTAATACGTTATAAGTGGGGGCTATGGTGTTGGGGTCCTGTGTTAGTCTCTCCCGAGGTATAGTTGTGGTTCGAAAGTGCCACCAGGCGCGATTAGAGCCTTGTGACCCCACATGGGGGCTCAAACAGATCCTCGGAAAAATAAAATAAAAACAAAACAAAACAAAAACAATATGGAATGTGTTCTGATGAACCATCGAACACATCTTTTGGGTGGATCCTATGGGAAATTGGTTATTAAGTCAAATAAGTTTGGCAGTATGAGAGGGTCTTTTTCCTGCTTATCAATTTCTTTTCTGGTTGTTGGATTAGGATATGTTTTATTTAACACAAAATGTATGTGATCGGACGTGGCTGAGGATGAAGAACAAAAATTTGTATTATCCTAACATGGTTTTTACAAGAATAGAAGGTTTAGTACTGTTTCTGTTTTTCGATTAGCCTTTTTATCAAATTTTTAATCCCTTCCTCCATACCTTTCTTTGATCTCAAACAATGTATTCCCCATTTTCTGGGGCATCGATGCGAGAGAGCTGCGAAGGCAGTCCATTCTTTTTCGTGGAGAATATTGGCAAAGGCGAGAAGGGTTTCAAGCTGGAGAACCAACATCGGGTCCAGAGGTGGAGAGATGCTTTGCTTGCACTGGGCATGATCAAGGGATTTTCTTTTTAATATGGACATCACCCTTGCAACCCACCGATCTTGGCATCAAAAGAGAAGAGTATAACTCTTTGAAAAAAACGAGTGGTGATGCATCAAAAGAAAAGTTATGTTTGAAGTTGACTTTTGAACTTCTTTTGGGCTCCCCTCACCCACCTCTCTCTCTCTCTCTCTCTCTCTCTCTCTCACCAACTATTGGCTTATTGACTGCATCGCATGCCTTATTTCTTGATCATGATTGTTGACGACAGAATGAAAGGAGCTTAATTAAATATTAGGAAGTGAACCGTGCCATGCACGAAGTGACTCCATTTAATTCAATAAATTTGACTTTATATGTAGATAAAAGTTGCATATTGTATTTTATATAATCAATTAGTCGACTTTCTCGTTAACATATTTTCTCATAAGAGGATATTGTCATGTCAAGAATGAACTATACTACTCCATTATACAGGCACATACTATATCCACTTGGGTCGATCATTGGTAAAATATCGATTGTTCTCATTCTATTATCTGTAACCTAAAACCCAAGAATCACATATCAAATAACAATAACAAATTTGTCTTATTGATGAGTGACAAAATTTTGAAGTAGAAGCAACAAGGGAAGAAATAGAGATGTGGGAAACTTCTATATTCATTAATTGTGTTGCCAATGTACAAAGGAATCATTATATAACATAGACAATAATCAATAAAAAAAGGAATGATTATATTTCTCTAATCTACATGTATCAAATATAATCTTAGATTGATTCAAACAATTAATTACAATTGGAACAAATCTTCAATATCTCTCGAACATATTCTCTAGAATCGATATCATATCTTCCAACACTCCCCCTCAAGCTGGTGGTTTGTATATGTCCAATATGCCAAGCTTGCTTAGAAGATATGAATGTTGCCTTTGACACAAAGGCTTGGTGAACATATCCATAGGTTATCTATGATTCCGATTCCTCTTATTTCAATTATTCCTTCTTGAATTTTCTTTCGAGCAAAATGACAATCGTCTTCTATGTTTTTCGTTCTCTCATGTAATATAGGATTTGCAGCAAGCTTGACTGCAGAATTGTTGTCACAAAATAGCAAAGTCGGTCCTTTGACCTGTACTCCACGATCTAGAAGCAAGCCTCATAACCAAACTACATCACAAACAGTTTTGGCCATGGATCGATATTTAGCTTTTGCCGATGATAAGGATACAATGGATTGTTTCATTGTCTTCCATGAAAGTAATGATTCCCCAAGTTTGATGTAGACACCAGTGATAGACCTTTGACTTATAGGGCAAGTCGCATAATTCGCGTCACATTAAGCTGTCATTTCCATGTTGCACTTGCGAGAAAGAATAAATCCTAGTCTTGGACATTTCTTCAAATACTTCACAACTTTTAAGGCAGCATTCATATGGGATTATTTTGGATTATGCAGGAATTGACTGAGTGTCTATACTGCATAGTAAATGCTGGCTCTGGTCATAGTGAGATAGATAAGTTTCCCAACTAGTATTTAATAACTTGACGGATCCTTGAGTAATGGATCATTATCTATAGGTTGTAAACTCGAATCATAGTTCACAGTGGTCAACTTGACATTTTGTTCAATGGGGATGATTATTGATTTGCATCCTGATAGGCTTGCCTTTGATATAATTTCTAGTACATATTTCCGTTGGCTAAGAGAGATCCCTTGGTATGAATAGGCTGTCTCAATTCCAAGAAAATATTTCGATGACCCCAAATCTTTGATATGAAAAGTAGAGTGAAGATTTTCTTTAAGATTCTTCACAGCAAGTTCATCATTCCCCATAATAAGTATGTCATCAACATATATCATTAAGTAGACGGATGACATACCTTTCGTCCAAGTGAAGAGAGCATAATCATGATGGACTATTTGAATCTTGCAGCTATAGGTGCACTGGTGAACTTGGCGTACCACTGTGTGAAGCCTGTTTGAGACCATAAAAGGATTTGCGAAGACGACACACTATGGACTCTCCCCATCTCCATAAACTCAATGGAATATCCATATAAATTTCCTCATCTAAATCCCCATGGAGGGATGCATTGTGAACTCCATTTGGTGTAATGACCAATCACAAAATGGAGCAATCGATAAGAAGGTGCGAACTCTAACATCTTTCACTATTGGAGAAAAAGTTTCGTGATAATCAAAACCTTCTTGTTGAGTGAAGCCTTTGGCCACTAACTGAGCCTTATATCTTTCAATAGAGCCATTTGCTCTATACTTCATCTTGTATACCCACCTACAACCAATTGGCTTGCGATGAGGAGGTAATGGAGCAATGTCCAATGCATGATTTTCCATCAAGGCATACAATTCTTTTTCCATAGCCTCTCACCAACATGGATCTTTTACTACCTCATCACAATGAGATGGTTCTTGTTCCTTAGATACTCAACTAATACAACACATATGGTCAGATGATAATCGATGAAAATAGACTAATGAGGAAATATGACGATGAGTACCTAATGAATTCAAGGCTGCACAAATATAATCTTTTGTCCAGGTAGGTGGACGAGTAACACGCCCAGATTGCCATGGCATATCATGCTATAGTATTGAAGACAATTCCTCATTCCTTGGCATTTCCTCAGTATTGACAGGTTCCGAAGGGGCTACCATTGGAGAAAGATTGAGTTCCTCTGCACTTGCCATAGAAGGATGCATATATGAATGATCCACGGGTGTTGTGGATGTAGAAACCCCATCAGACATTGGAGATGATATTGTAACCTCTGGTTGACGTTTTGGAGATGCCATAATATATGATTGTCCAGAAGGTAAGTCTTCATCAAATAAAAAATGATGAGGATTCGTATACCTATTAGGATTCTCCGAAGATGGTAATTCATCACGAAAAGGAAATATTTCCTCATGAAAAATGACATCCCTACTTACAAAGAAATCTCCAATGGATAGTTCAAAAACTCGATACCCCATTTTTAGACTCGAATATCCCATAAATATGCATCAACGAGCTCGAGGACTCATTTTATCTCGAGGGCCCACCATGGTCACATAACATAGACAACCGAAAACTCTCAAGTGTTGAAGTTCTTGTTTCTTACCATAGAGCATCTCAAATGGAGTTCTCCCGTCAAGAGCACGGCTTGGCATGAAATTGATTAGGTAAGCAACCGTGACCACACAGTCTCCCCAAATTTTTTTAGGAATAGAGGCTTGGAATTTAAGAGCACATGCTACTTCTAACAAAAGACGATGCTTATGCTCAACAATGCCATTTTGCTGTGTAGTATAAGTGCACGAGCTTTCATGTAAAATTCTATTTGAAGAAAAGAAGGATGCACATTCATTGCTAAAGAATTCTCTTCCATTATCAGTGTGAATGCACTAAGTAGACTTTCCAAAATGATTTTTGGATAGAGAAGAAAAATATTTTCAAATGAGGGAGAACCTGGCTTTTTGATTGCATGAGAAATAACTATGTGGCTCATGAGAAATCATCGACGATTGTAAGGAAAAATCGAGAACCATCACGATGTTGTGTGTGGTAAGGGCCCAAAACATCAGCATGATTAGAGAAAATGGATTTTTTGCATGAGAACTACTATTTGGAAAAGGTGTACGAGCCTGCTTTACCAAGGGGCAAATGGGGCCATTAAGGATAAGGAAAAGAAATAATATGACACAATCTTTGATGATTAAGGAAATTTTTATCATTGGCAGTAGTGTTACACTATGATTGATTATTCAATTCAATACATGATAATTTGGAATCGCTGGGAAAATTGATCCAGAAATATAGCCCTTGTGAAATACTACTTAAGCCTATCAATTTGCCAATCAAAAGGGCCTAAAAGAATCAATTTAGAACTTGGCATGAATTCTCTTCACAAACTTGAGAATTGATGCGAGGTTGAAGTGAAAATCTGGAACATAAAGTACTTTCTAGAGTGTGATGAGTATGCTAAGATTCACTATGCTGGTCATCATGACATGTGTGATATTTCCATTTGAAAGTTGCATTGAGATAGGAATGGGTAATTTTGGATATTTAAAAAGAAAATTTTATTGCAGACAATGTTGTCACTATCACTTGAATCAATTAGTCATGCATCCTGGAAATTGAATTCATCAAGTATTATGAAGTACCCGTAAAACTCCCAGCTTTATCGAAAGCATCCAATTTCTTAAAAGCATTCATAAGTTCCTGATATTGTGACCTGAAAAGCTGTTGAAAAATCCTTTTTCCCTTTTCCCTGGCTTGCCATGCAATTTCCAAAAATTATCAATTGTATAATGTGGACGCTTGCAATAATCACAATATAATTTACCTTTTCCTTTAAAATTGCTTTTTGATGACATGGCAGAAGATGGCCCATTAGATGGTTTAAAAATGGGAGCCATTGTGACTTCATATGGGCCATCAGATCCAATTAATGGAGAAAGACCTCGTGGGTTGTTCGATCTTGCTGATGGTGAGAAGACACGTAAACAGTCCAATCTTGCTGAGAAGAATGCCCATGAACCGTCGAATCTGGTTAATGGATAGGATGCTTGAGAGTCGTCAGATCGTACCAATGGATCTGAATTGTCCAATCCCCTATTGAAGTTTCTAGGGTCTTCTCCAGAAAACCCTAGCTGCCCATTTCGCCTCTCTCCTTGGCCCTTTGCTTTCGACTCCCCTTTGTGAACCATTCACATGAACATCAAACACGATTCCATCTCCAGTCTTGAAGTGATCGGAAGCAACAAGGCATTGGCTCTCCTCCTAAATGGTGAGCTGATAGATTTGACCAAGCATTGGCATAGGCTCCATGGTGAGACTCTGTATTGTTGTAAAGTCGATTCTGGCCCCTCTAGTTTCTTCTTGACGATAGTGGCTACGGTCATGTTCCCCTGTTTTAGATCGAGAGTTGTTGGCTTATTGAGAAAATCTTAACCCGATCTAATTTTCAATACATTTCTTTGATATTTTCTCACTTTTTTTCTCAAATCTTCGTCGGGGGTAGTCCGGCCGCAACTTTGGGGGTGATGCAATTTTTGATCCACATACGGACAAGTTGGTTGCATTTCCTCCATAGTCACGCCTGATGCTCGTCGAATGAAATCAAAATTGTACCGTCAATAAATCCGTCTTTGTCTTTGGTGACCAATGCTCCTCGGAATTTCTATGACTAGCTTGAATAGTTGTTGGCACCGAATAGTTGGGTGATGAGCCATAGCTTCAGTCTATCAGCCGTCGACGTGTGAAGCACGTCGTCGGGTTCTAGGCGGCCGCTAGGAGCAACAATTGCATACAGAAAAAATTTGGGTTGGGGAATCGGGTAGGGATTCAATCCCGGACTCGAATTACCCAATTCAGGCATATGACCCACTTGAAAGAAACCCAGCCTAGTGGCTGAGCCTGCCCCAAACATGGCTGGTGAGCCTCCACTAGGTTGGGCTTGCTCTCCATGGCTGTGATTTACTTGTGTGGGCCCATGCCTTATGGGCCGAGCGCCATCTGGACAAGCAGCCACTAGATGGAATGGCTTGTAATGGGCTGGGCTTGAGCTCCTTGTTCTTGAGTTAAGACCTCAGCAAGCAGATCCAAGATATTTTCTTGGATGCTTGTATCTTGTTGCACGGCCAACTCCTCTGGAGTTCGCTCCTCTGATGTTGATGAAGGATCTTTAGGCATGGTGTTGGTAAAGAAAAAATGATTTTGTGGTTCTTTTGAAGATATTCAAATACTGGTTCCTACACCGGAGTGCTAACCTTGTTTTGCAAGTTAGGGTTCCCACAATAACAAAGGTGCAATTAAAGGTGCAATTCTATCCGGAGGGCAATCAAGAAAAATGCAAAAGCAAGGTCAAGAGTTTCTACTCTGATACCATGACAATTTTGAAGCAGAAGCAACAAGGGAAGAAATAGGGACGTGGGAAACTTCTGTATTCATTAATTGTGTTTTCAATGTACAAAGGAATCATAATATAACACAAACAATAATCAATAAAAAAAGGAATGATTATATTTCTCTAATCTACGTGTATCGGATCTAATCCTAGATTGATTCAAACAATCAATTACAATCAAAACAAATCTTCCATATCTCTTGAATATATTCTCCAAGAATTGATATCATATCTTCCAACAATGAGGAAAACAAAGTATCAATTTAGATAAAAGAAGAAAAGTTATTCTTTACTAAGGTTGCGTAGATCATATTGCAATTATGTCTAGTCCCCTTTTGTTGTAGCTCTTTTTAGTGACCAAAAAAAAAAAAAGTTTGCCGATAACAAATGTAAGTAATTTTCAATTTCACAGCAATCGAATGTTTTAGCTACAATGCAGACTTGATTGAAGGGTGGGCGAATGGCCGGTCTAGACTCGGCTGTATTATTTAGGCCACTTAGAATTCGATGCGTTTGTCTGGTTTTATGCTGTGCAAAGCAGATGCTCGTCTCTAGACGACCTATGATTTGGCGAACTTATATCTTTTCGTTTTAGGGGAAAAAACCACGATGGAATCCATAAAGATGGCTTCTTGCTGGTGCTATTGTTTATATGCACCTTTTACTGAGGGTGCCCTAGCCCGCCATGTGTATCGATGGCTGGTTAAATACATTTATACACAGCATCAGATGAATTTTAGGAGTGATATGTGACAGAAGAGGTAGCTACACATGGATATCACGATCCGAAAAGTGAAATTGTCGACCGCTCGAGGGACTTTGTAGGTTCTGAATGTGATCGGCTATTGAATGATCTGTTCATGTTCCTTCCTTTTCATCATTTATGTCAAAGCAAATAAACGGAGAAGAACAGCTTGGCCTGTATTCCCCTAGTTAGATTCCTTTCCTCTTACGTGTTACGCAACTAGGGAGACAAAGGTGATTCTGAGGATCAAAGAACCGATGTTTTCACCCATGAGGCTAACCTGATTACTCATCTACTTTGCATCGACTGTGTAAGAATAACGGCGTTGATTAGTTACTCTTTTTATTTATATTTTCATAAATACTAACTTGATTCGGATTAGGTGTAAAATTGAGCCGAGTAGAGTCGATACACTGCCAATCTCTAACTTGACTAGACTCGCAAGTTTTGTGCTCGCAAAGCTACACGAGCTCAATCGAGTGTTGCTTAAGCTTAATTGTGATACTCGAGCTCGATTTAACTTGACTCTGTTGATTTTAAAATAAAGCTCGAGCTTCATGTGATTTTAAGTATCTTGTGTCTATTTTTACAATTATTGAATATTTTTAAAATAATGAAAGCCCAAAGCCCATCAAGATGAATATGGGTGAGGTCAAGCCCGAGTCAACAAAAGATATTCGAGCAGCTTGAATTCAAACCTGCCGTCAGCAGAGTCAAGCCGAGCTACAACCGAGTTGAACCGTTCACAAATTGAATAATGAAAAGTTATATGTGACGATGACAATGTAAATATTATGCTTTCAAACTTTTAGGGTACAATTATTATATAAAAGTTAAATCAGCATCAAGATAGGACTTTCGCCGGACTGATTGTCAGACAAGTTGACATCGCATTAGATTAGGGTTTCTACCTTCAGCTCCATTTTTATAATTATTGAACATTTTAAAAATAATGAAAGCCCTCAACCAAATCCATTTGATGCCGGCTCTGAGAGAGGGCTATGATGCCCTCGCCTGCCCCCGCCGGCCAATCAAGGCATGCGAGCCCTCACCCAAATCTCACGAGCATTTGTCAACGGAGCATTCATCTAAGTGGAATCATAAGAAATTAAGCATCCAGTTGGATTGAGAAAAGTTGGATGCTTGACCTGATATCCACTGAAAAAGGACGCCCGGCCCTTCAATGGGGCTCAAATACCATCCGGATTCTTGCATTATTACGAAAAATAAGATATCCAATCAAACGACTTATAACAGCATATATTCCATTGAAATCTGTCTGCAAGTTGGCGCATGTTTTGCTGCTTAATTCTGGTTAATTAATAAAACTTAGCAAGTTCATGGGATCTTATGCTGGTGATGACTCATCATTGTTAAGTGGTCACGGACAGGTGTTTTTTTTTTTTTTTTTTTTTTTTTTTGGGGGCTCTTTTGACGAATATATTCTTATATCTGTAGTTTATTGCCTTGATGCCTTACGCAAAACAACTATTATAGAAAAGTATTTCAAAAATATGAAACTTTCGGTTTTTGGTTTTTTCTTTTGTTTTTACATTGTTTGAGTAGCTCTCTTATTTGTTTAATTAATGAGTTTAATTTTACTAGCTTGGCAATTTTAAAACAAAAACAAAAAAAAAAAAAACAAAACAAAACAAAAAGAGCTATTGGATGCATGTGCATGAGATCGATAGATTGGACACAGTAGCATCTTTTGCACAGGATATGGTCATGTCTCACGGAAAAATTTCGCAATTAAAAATGATAAATCGACTATACCAATACTAAGTATATACTGCGTACTCTATTATTAATGGAGTAATAATAATATCATCCAAGAAGAATATTATTAATAATATGAGGATTAGAGGCAAAATAGAAACGACGCTCAAATGTCTCTATGTGTAAGTTTCCAAAGCAAGTTTCCTGCAGGATGTCAAGTTGCTTATTTAGATTATATGAATATGCCAAAATGCAATTCCTACGGCAGAGGACCTGGTACACGAGCGAGAGCAATAGCCTGAGCCTGTCAGGAAGGCATGTGCAACTTCCGTTCGTGCTTCAACCTAGGATAACAGTTGGGAATTGAGGGAGCAAAGCCCTGATGGTCCTTTCCAAAAGCGTACAGGTGGCCCACTGTCCTAGGGAAGCACATGCTGGTGACGGATTTGGCGTCCTGGCGATGAACGAAAAGCAAGTTTCCTGCAGAAAAAGGAGAAAAAAAGGACACCAAAGCATGATATTCCGCAGAACTCAACTGTGTCTCTGTGTCAGTTTCCAAAGGATTATTTCTTTAGATTTTTTTAATGCAAACCCTAATTTTCATATGCTGAAAAAATATTAGCACTGCAAAGAAGACGCTAGTGCAGTATTTGATTCTTATCCAAAAAATAATAATAACTTGCAAGTGAAGCCAATGCTTTACTTTGATGCTTTGTATGTTTGCCAAAATACAAAGGATGCGGTAACGGGAGAAAGAAAAAATTCGAGTTGCTTAAGGAAATAGACTTAAATTAGCGTGGGATAAGGAAAATCACCTATATATGGAACTTATGTTCGACCGATTTATTGAGTAAATACCATAATTATATTTGCATTGTCCGTTGTTTAACCAATTTAAGTTGAGATATAAATGACCTTTGGATTAACTCGGAAATTATGGAATTAATAATATTATTTTAGAATTATGAGAATGCCCCCGTCGCTTCTTTCAGAGCATCACGTTCCGTTGTAATTGAATATCTTTTTTCCTGGGAAAAACAAATGAGTCCTTTTTCTGCAAACATAGACTGTGGCAGACTCGCACGCACACGAATGGCTTCTAAATATAAAATGGCAGCCAGATGTGATGGGGCATTTCATACCCCAGTACCGTAATCAACCGTCCCGTCGCCTACTTCAATCTCTGACGGGCCACCGTCATCTCGAGCAAGAGGTCCGGCCACCATGTCCGTCGCAGGTAACAGCAACTCGACTGGGACGGCCCCTTTTTTCTTGTCCCTTTTCCACCGCGTTCGATCGTGACCTAGCTGCCGAGTCAAATAATTGATCCCCCGGTCTGAGTGACCGGTATGTGGGAGTGTTTTCTGTAGGATTGGACAAAGGAGGATGGGATATATGTTAGAAAGGATGGAACAAAGACATTTTGCCTCTCTCTCCACCTCCACCTCTGCGCTATTGCCATCAACCCAACATCGCCATTGCCTTGGGCCGCCACCTATCAAGGCTCTCTTACATAGCCTCACCGCCACGTCCCCTATCGTTGTCCAATCACCAACCTGTGGCGCCCAATCGGCCGCCAACTCTGTTCCGTTTCGATCCTTAAAACTGTGACCCTTGTGGCCTTGCGTCACCTAAGATGGTATTCTCGGTTTTGGGCAACCTCAGTTCTGGGGTTGACGTGATTGTCGGCAAGGCTGTCTTCACAGATGAGCAAGAGAACCAGAAACAAGGCAACGGCGATGCATGATCGGTGCAAGTGGGCAGGGAGAGGAGAGATATTTGCAGATTTGACCTAAATGGGAGGAATTGCAAAACACCTCTGTTTTGCTACATTTTCTTTTATTTTCCCTTTACTCCTGAGAAGATCTGCAAGTTCAAGAAGATTATGTGTCTCTCCTCTTATCTAATCGTGACGTTTGTTTAGTAGTTTTTTCCCTCTGTATGAATATTGTACTTATCCTGTCAAAAATGCAAGCAATGGAAAATCGGGTCATTGAATGAGTTGAGAAATTCGCAGCGCTGATTCTCTTTTCTTTTCTTCTTCTTCTTTCCCCATTTTGGTGAGGAAGGCGTTTTGTCATTTAATTCCCTTTGCCGAACACAAAGAATCAATTATGAAAAAGGCTTGATTGGCAAGTGGCGGTTGGATATGTTAACCCTATTGTAACTATCAGTTAAAGCTGCTCATTGCTTCAGTTTCCTCTTAGCATTCACTTGTGAGCCATGAGTATTAGCTGGATTTTACAGAGCACTGAGATATGCAGTGCCCAGTGATTATATCTATGATGTTATCTTTTAGAGACAGCAACTTGCTACTTCTATCAGTCATTTTGTTTGTAAAAGTGCTATTATTTGATATTAGGTGTTTGACTTGTTTCTTTTTTTGTTAATTTATTAATAGGATTGAAGCAGAGGCATAAGCGGTTTTAAGCCAATATCCAGAACACTGGTATGGCATTAGCTCTCAAATCAACTGGGCTTGCTCAGCTTAGGAAACCCATATCTTTTTGTGCTTTTTGGTCTTCACAACTACCAGTTATTTCTACCAAAAGAACCACAACAATGGCTGCTCGTGGCACTGAATTGACAAATGGCATCTCTCAGAAATTTGCTAAATTGAGGAAAAAAGGCAAGGTAAGAACTTTATTTGAGTTTCTTCTTGCTTGTTAACGATTTCAATGACTATCCTTTGTGACCGTTTGCTGTGAATTTTTCATTGTATGTCCGTTTTTCGGTTGATGGTTTATCTCGATGTGACATGACGTGGTTGCTTTCTTGTTGAATCTCGGTTGAACTTTTGAGCATTTTTGTGCAGAGTGTTGGGAATAAGTAAGTTTGAGCAATTGTATTTAAGAGATTGTTGTACCACTTTTAGATTAGCTCTTGTGGCAAATAGTTCAAACTGGCACGACTGGCTAATTAACATGTCGATTGATTTCCTAGAATATCATTAGCTAGTTTGGTCTTTTTTCTATGATAGTAAATGGGAAAAGCAGTAGGTAATGCTTTTAATTTTTCTAGGCTGGTCATCACTAGGAATGCAGAAGTGTACCGCTCACAGATATGAGTTCAATCATTCTGTGCCTCCCAATGTGCTCCAAATGCACGAGGAGTTATCTTTACTGTACTCCTTTTATAACTGGATAATGTACTTACTTTCTATTAACTTGCCATTAGTTGGAAAAGAAATGAGTACACAGTATTATTTCATGTTTTTCCATTGAGTTTGTTTCAAATGACACATGCTTGTGTGGGAACCGCTTTACATCTATAGCAGAAGATGATCATGGACAATCACTCTAGAGCCAAAATGATCTCTTTCTTAGATTCCAAAAGATTTTCCCTCTTCTTATGGTACAGTACCCTCAGTGGTGATGGGATCGATCTCTTCCTCATCATCCAAGTTTAAATAAGTTTAAAACATTGAAGAAGGAAACATGATGCTCCGCCTCTGCATGAGTTGGCCAATCCTCTACTAGGAGGAGTTGAAATTATAGCAACAAATAGACAACAAAACATTGTGCTGGAGTTTTTGGTATAGGATGGTAAATATGAAATGATTGAACCATCGAGTCTCATGTCGCTGCGCAAAAATTGAAGTTTCTTTATTCGAAGTTCTGTTCCTTTATCTCAAAGGTCTTCTTTTTCAGGCGGAAGCCACTCGATCCTTGGCAAGGGGTAGTGTTTTTAATGCCACGTTGAATGAGGTAAGGCTGGAAATTACTTGAAGAGACTGATTAATTGTTGCCAAATCTTGTTCTCCTTCTAATGGACAGTTCAAGGTCTAGTATGATTCATTCTGGTCAGATTGAATTTACTAACCTAGCATTATTTCAATGCGCAGAATTTAAACTTGTGATACTGCTGTTGAAATTTTCCACACTATGTGTTACTCTCACGTAGTGTCATCCATTTCTGATGATAGCAAGTTGAATTTGCTTCACATAATGCTACCTTTTAGGTTGAAATTGCTCAGTGACATTACACCATATTGTTCGTCTAAAATTCAGTGCTCCCATTTCTACTAAAGATCCTAGTAGTGTAGAGGTAGTGATGTATACATTCAGTCATCTCAGGCAAATGTAGAATGGTTCCAGTACTCTTGATTTATATTTCCATTTCTCTTCATTCGTTTTTGAGATCTTTTCTGATGCTGAGTTTTTACTGAATAGGTTGTTCCACAGTCTATTGCTATACTCTCAAACTGTAACCTAATTCTGAAATTTGGCGTTGAGAGGTTCATGTCCAGCAAGAATGATCCAGGGCTTCCTGGTAAATTTCAAGATTTCCTCTTGCCTTCTGACTTGAAACACTTACATTGACGTGCAACACTTTGGTTAGATGTAATAACTTGAAAGAAAATCATCTTTTCATTTTTGCCCCCTTCCTTGCCAAGATAAGAGATCAGTTGAGTGTATTCAGCTTTGAATGCAGATATCATGGCATGGGCAAGAATTGTCATCATGCCCTATTACTGGCACAAACTCAATTGCATGGTTAAGTTCGACTTATTTAGTTTAGTTTTTCATTGAAATATTATTGAAAAAGCTATCAAGGGGATAATCACCAATGAATTGGATGGTGCGTTTGGGAACCACTTCCCAAAGCCCCTTGGAGGCCTAAAGGTCCTTGGGCAAATGCCAGCCCGTTTGGCAAAAAAAAAATTTGAGCCCCATTTCGCAAATGCCAAGGCTTTGTGAAGCCGAAAGCCCAAGGCGGGTGAAGGGGTGCCTTGGGCTTTCAGCTTTCTCGGCATACAAGTGATACTTTTGTTCACTTTTTTTATTTTCTTCCAAAACTGTCCTCACCTATTCTTCATTTTTCCGGTTACGCCCTCGTCATTGTACTTGTTCATCTTCTTCTCCGTTGAAGGCCGACGACGTGTTCCTCGAAGCTGTGAGCAGCCGCCGACGGCTCGGCATGGTCACGGTGGCCCAGGCGACCGTCACCGGGGAGTGGTGGAACCGCCGCCCTATCTGTGTCGCGGCGATCGCCATGAGTCGCGGCGAGGTTTGGGTCGCCGACCTCGCCGCGACCCGGATCCGAGGGCAGCGAGGTCCTCCCGCGACCTCGCCGCCCGGATCTTGGTCGCGACCGCGGAGGTCGCACGACCTCGCCGCGACCTAGATCCGAGGGCGGTGAGGTCTCGTGACCCCGCCGCGACCCAGATCTGGGGGCCGCAAGGTCGCGGGGACCTCGACCTCCGGCAACCTCCGCGCGACCCGGATCTAGGTCGCCGGAGGTCGCCGGCGAAATTTTTTTTTTAATAATTTTTTTTATTAATCACTAAAATTGTTTTTTTTTTTTATATTTTTTGATATTTTTTATTAATCACTAAAGTTTTTTTTTTTTTGATATTTTTTTAATCACTAAAGTTGTTTTTTTTTTGTTTTTTTGATATTTTTTTAATCACTAAAGTTGTTTTTTTTTTTTTTTGGTAAAGGTTAATCACAAAAGTTGTTTGTAAATGTAATTCCCGCAAACACCATTTTACTCAAAGGTACTTACAAAGGGCTTTCAAACTATAATTTACCAAACACAGTTTGCATTTTGGAAAACACCTTTAACTCAAAGGTATTTGCATTTCCCTAAAGGCTTTCCCCAAAAGTCTTCCCAAACGCACCCGAATAATATAGTCTCAACATTATGAGCAAAAGCCAAAAGGTTATTTTGTAAATCTACCGGGAAACTTATTTTTACCAAAAGTGACTCCGTGACCCTACAAAAAGAGTGAGAAATCATTTGGCGTTTTTGGCGACAAGTCCCATTAGTTGCATGGTAGAAAAACAATTGGTCAACCAATTATTATTTTGAACCCCCATTTCTTCTCTCTTTCAATCTGGCTCGGAAAGTCATATCCTCTAAGTTAACCCTAAAAAACAATTAAAAAAGGGAAAAAGTCACCAAAAACTCCAAAATTTACCCAAAGTGATAAATTTACCCCAAATTTTTTTTTTGTGACATAAAAAATCTCAACATTTGCTAACCATGACACATTTACCCCAAACTCTATGGCCAAGGGCATTTTCGTCTTTTTTTCCTTTTTTCTTCTTCTCTCTTCCCTCCGCCGACCATGGTGGAGGAAAGCCGGACTTAGGTGAGGGCAACCCTCGTCTAGGTGTTGCCTTTGCCAACCCATGCAAGGACATCCCTTGCCAAATCTGGTGAGGGCAACCCTTGCCCGACGCTAGGCGAGGGCAGGCTGGAACTAGCGAGGAATGCCCTCGCCTGCATCGGACGAGGGCTGTCCTCGCCTGACCCAAGCAAGGGCCGCCCTTGCCCGATGCCGTTGAGGGTGACCCTCGCCTAACACCGACGAGGGCAACCTTCGCCTAAGTCCGGCTTGCCTCTACCATGGCTGGCCGAGGGAAGAGAGAAGAAGAAGAAAAAAAGAAAATAAAAAAGAAAATAAAAATAAAAAGTAAAAGACGAAAATGCCTTATAGTTTGGGATGAATGTGTCACATTGATATAAGTTTAGAGTTTTTGTGTTACAAAAAAAGTTTAAGGTAAATGTGTTACGGTTAGCAAAGTTTGGGATTTTTATATCACAAAAAAAAAAAAAAAAAAAGTTTGGGGTAAATTTGTCACTTTGGGAAAAGTTTAGGGTTTTTGGTGGTCTTTTCTCATTAAAAAACAAAAAAAAATGTCATTACACTGTGCTCCAAGATGAACAGTGAACGCATTAACGCGTATGTATCAACCCAGTTTGAATATTAGGGGAGCTGGGAGTTGTTCGAATTTACATGGAGAGAGGGAGACACCTCAGCATGTTTGTTGGAGAGTGATCGAGGCTTGTTTGAGAAGATTTTGATGAGGTGTTGTATAACACTATGGGATTTGTTCCGATAAAATCGAGCTCATCTTTTGGGTGGATTCAATGGGAAATTGTTTTATTAAGTCGAATAAGTTTGGCAGTCCGCGAGGGTCTTTTTCCTCCTCCTCAATTTCTTTTCTGTTCGTTGGATTAGGATATGTCTTTGAACATGAAATTTATGTGATTGGGACCTGGGAACAAAAAATTTAACTATTATATCTTGGTTTTTACAAGAATACAAGGTTTAGCACAGTTTCTGTTTTTGATAAGCCTCTTCATCAAATTCTTAATCCCCTCCTCGATACCTCTCGTCTGATCTCAAACAATGTATTCCCCATTGTGCAGGTCAGCGTCCTCCTCGGGATTATGACGTATTCATTAGTTACAGGCTGGAGGACATGCTCCATACCATGAGCCATCTCAAAAACGCGCTTGAGCGGAGAGAAATGAGAACGTTTTTGATTATACACTAGATGGAGGAGTACCGTACCGGCCAGCAATCGACGAAGCGGTTGAGCGGTCGAAGATCGCTGTCATGGTCGTCTCTCAGAATTATCATTTCTCACCGTGGTGCCTTAACGAGCTGGTGAAGATCCTCGAATGCCGAAAAAAATGGGGCCTTATCGTATTGCCCATTTTCTGGGGCATGAATGCAAGAAAGCTGCGAGAGCAGCCCAGACAATTCGTGAAGAACATTGGCCAAGGCGAGAAGGGTTTCGAGCAGGATAATCCACACCAGGTCCAGAGGTGGAGAGTTGCTTTGCGAACACTGGGCATGATCAAGGGATGGACTATTAGTACCAGGTACCAAATCCTTTCCTTGTTCATGAGAACACAAAACGTGCTTTTAATGGCCGCCTGCTCTGGTCATAAGGAATTTATTAACTGGAAATGTGGAATCTCTTCACTTAGATGTTGGTATATCTACATTGGGCAACGTAATGTGGTCATGTGCCACACAAAACTTACTTTTAAATGTGGAATCTCTTCACTTAGACGTTGGTATATCTGCAGTAGGAATCAATATATTAAGTGATTCTCCTCCAATCTAATACTTTCTGAAGTTCTATAGGACATAGACTTGAAGACACTAAAATACCACATTAGGAGTTAATAATGTTTTCGTGCTTCCACAATTGAAAACGTCAATAAAGTGGACCTATAGTTGCTTCGTCTAGACCTTACTCTTGGAAATCTCTGTGTTTGTTTTGATTTGTACTTTGAGTCATTAATAGTTCGTTTGAATTAATCCTTATTAGATTAAATGTTTTGTTTTTTTAGAATTTTACATTTGTTGTTCAAAGGTATAGAGACGGATAGGAGAGTCATTAAATTTTCTGGTCTTAAGAAAAGTAAAAACTTTGGACCAAATTAATGTGCATATTGATCTCATTCCACATCTCTACTCCTTGAAGTTTTGTTTGGTCCATCACCTATAATACAAGCGTCTATTATGATGGTTATACCTTGTAACCTTAAGCTATTATTTCTCCTATGATGAACAACATTTTCCATTGAAGCGTGTGATTAGTGGGCTAATTATGTTTATTTTTCTGAGAATACTGATATCCATGCTCTTGAGTTGAATGTGATGCCTGAACTTTAAGTTTCATATGAGAGAAAGAGAGATTGCTATCATTCATGGAATACTTTTTGAGGGGATTGCGTAGTTATCATTCTGTGCAGCAAAGATTAGATGAAAACGGACACGTGCCACGTGCAAGCACCGGATCAGTGAATAGGTGATAGAGATTCGAGTGTGGGATCATAGCCAAAACATGTTACCTTGCAAAACTTATCCGTACACTAAGGCGAAACCTAGACATATTTTGTCATTCTTATTCTTAGAAATAACTTTGAACGTTAGTTAGAAAATTTTTGACCCTCTTGATATTTTCTTCCTGTCGACTAGTACTAACGACCGGACATGCCTTTTGGTGCTTGCAGTCTGCATAAAACTGAAGCTGAAGTGATCGAGGAACTTGCTGACAAAATCTCAGCCAAGCTGGAGTGAGCGTTGCTTCCCATCCAGCTGGGTTTGTCTGAATCTCAAGCAGAAGACTGCGATTATCTTAGTTAAATAATCAGCACCGTCTGAAGTGGGTTTGGAGGAAGATCCAAAACATGTATGAAGGGCGAAGTTTTGCAGGAAAGTCTACCATCGCGTGCGCGAGAAATAAACTCTCTAGCAGCCAATAAGGGCTCTTGTTGCCCCGTCCTCCTAGTTCTGTTTTCAACCCTGACCCGCTTTCTATCCCGCTTTCTATATAAATCAATAAAACTGACTTATATTTAGATAAAAGTAGCAATTTGTTAGCATATTGCATTTTATATAATCAATGAGTCAACTTTCTCTTTTAACGTCTTTTCTCATAAGACGATTTTGTCATGTCAAGAATTGAACTATCCTACTTCATTATACAGTCACAGGCTATCCACTTGCGTCGTCCGCATTTTCTTCAGAGACCCTCCTTCGTTTCCTAGAGCCAGTCCTCCTTTTCTCTTCCTCGCTATCACCGTCGTTTTCCTTCTTCGTTTTCCGAGGCCTCATCACCCATCAAATTGCCAGCGTTAGCTAAAGCCGACCCGTCAAAATCGTACGCCAAATCGGCCTGGTGCTCATCCACCCCGAGTATAAAAGTACGACCACCTGATCATTGCCCTCGTTCAAATTGTGCAAATGAATCGGACGGCGACCATCCACAACGAATACCCTAGATCCAGGATCCAAATCTAAGACCCCGCACAGGTCACGGTGGCGCCCCCAATTTATCAAAAAGAATCGTGATGGTGCCACCCTCGGGCACTCGTGTCGGACCCGGCAGCATACTTGTGTGTCTCCCGAAATGACACGACACTGGGTAGCAAGTGCACTGCACTGAATCCGATTACATGGAAAGTGATTGAGAGTGCAAAGAGAAGCAACATCAAGGAGGTCGACGGGAAAGTGAGAAAAGGAGAATCGATTGAGGACAGAACAAATTCACGAACTGAGTCTTTAAAATCCTAGTTAGTAGGATTTATTCGGCGAGTGCACTGTACGCACTAATGTGATATCAATTTTAAAAAAAAAAAATCACAAGAGAGATGAGGGACCATTTTCCCATTAAATACTAAACAACTGAATACTTTTTATGCTTTTTAGGTGGATTACTTTTAATCCGTAAATTGTGTTGACGGTAGTTGAATCCATACACTTTGAATTTTGACAATAGTGGTCCTGCACGGGCTTTTGTCTTTTGTTTTTCTTTCTTTCTTTCTTTTTCTTTGTAAAGACGATCAAAAGAAAATTTCAATGGGCGTGCTCATGGGAGAGCTGAACTGAACAAAGCAATTCGAGCACGCGCAAAAAGACGATGCCGTAACAGATTCGGCTTTCTCTCTGTGGCTTTCTCTCTCTACTATCTTAGGAGAACAACAAATGCTAAATGAATTGCGACAGCGCATCTCTATTGTTGATCTTGTGGTCTTCATAGCAAAGATTCACATAATTAATAGTCAAAGATAATATTTGGTTAATGTGCTTATAAAACTTAGGGCTAAAGGTTCATAGAAACAATTTTCACTCGTTGCATAACCCTTTGATAACATCAGATTCTAGCAACTGTCTAATCTACCATAAAGATGCTTTGCTTAAGAAGTAAATAGTAATGCCTCTTCGTTAATACTAGTTTTTGGAAGGATGTGCAGTCTAGTTCATGATTTGCTAGCTAAAATGGCAAAACCTAGACTTAGGGCCCCATATTTGGTTGTCATAAATGTGGATATAATTTACCAAAATGTGGTCATTTCCTATTGAAACCTGTATTTTGAAGCTGCTACTGCAGCACGTCCAACTTTTGCGGATGCAATAGGCCTTCCGCCTAATTATTCTCTTAATCAAGGTAATGTTTTTCATCCTTTTGGTTTCTCTACGTGTGTCATAAAATCAATTGAAAGCATTGCTGCATATGTTTGAGATTATAATGTTCTCCTAAGAAAATTGAGGTTCGAGTAGCACGGTTGTCCAAGTCCGTGCAAGAAATGTTGCCTCTGCTCCGAAGTCCGCGAGAGGCCATACTGTGTCATTCGTCACACGTCCGACCATGATGAGAATCATAGATTGAGGAGACTCCCCATGTTAACAATGATGTGCTTAAAAAATTTATTGGTACTCAACATCATCAATTCAAATTGCTTATGCCTTGTGCCATGATTGTGGCCGCGCCATGCTCTCCTCACATCGCAAGGGCTATCGATGTCCTTTTCCTCCTAAAAGTTTTGGATCCTAAAAATTTAGACAAAAGGCTAATACATCGCAAAGTTGAAAATATCAAAATCGCCCTTACGAAAGGACTCGTGTGGTTCCCAACATCGACCCCAACTGTCTACACACATACCTACACATATACCTACACACATCCTCCTTGATATGAATTCCATGCGTGTCTTCACAAAACCGCCAAAAAAGCTAAAGATCGAATGGAAGAAATCGAAAGCGATAGTGATATAAACAATCTTTGAACTTTAACCTAATATGTAATGTGATTTCTAAAATTGTGATTCATTCAATATGATTCCTGAAGTTTAATATGTAATGTGGTCTTTAAACTCTTAATTTATATAATGTGATCCTTGAAATTTTCGTAAATGTTTAATTTAATCATTAAAATTTATGACAATGTTCAATATTGTCATTTTATTCATTAAAGTTCAAGAACAACATTGAATATTTCTATATAGTCTAGTGACTAAATTAAATATGTACAAAAAGTCCAAGGACCACATTAAATAACTTAAAAGTTCATAAATGACATTATACATTAGACTAAAGTTTAGAGACCACATTACACATTGGACCAAATTTCAAAAATCATATAAGTTATTTTTTCAAATCAAAACCAATTTGGACATGGTGGTACAAGTGCATCGCCGTCGCCTCATGAATGCCAAAGAACGACGAGTTAGCCAACTCCATTAAAAATATTGAGTAATTGAGATCGAAGGCCGTGGTCGAAATGGGGGTTTAATACTATGAAAAATCATAAACTAATACACTCGTAACAAATTTATTCTAAATTAATTTTTTGATTACCAAAAACTTCAAACTAGTACATTTGTGACAAATTTACCGTATTTTAGTTTTCGTTAAATTTTATGGTCAAATTATTAGGTTAGATGATATGTGGCAGTTAGTGGGTATACCATTTTAGAGTTTTACCTTTAGTTTGTCACATGTGCACCAATTTGTGGTTTTACAAGGTATGAATTCACTTTAAGAAAAACTAATAGAAGCTTAATTTATCACAAGTATATCGGTTTACAGTTTTTTAGGGACAAAAAATTAATTTGGGTTAAATTTATCACAAATGTACCAATTTAGGATTTTTTTTTTTTTGTGGTAAAAAAGAAGTTTGTGGTAAATTTATTATGGGTATACCGGTTTGGGATTTTCTATGGTATTAATCCCAAAATGGGAAAATGACACTAACCCCAGTAATTATTATGACTTTAAAAAAAAAAAAAAAAAAAAAAACTTCTTCTTATTAAAAGCAATAAAATGAATGAATAAAAGTAGAAAAAATTAAAAGAAATTGTTGGCCACAAGTTTCCCACGGCAGCAAATCAGTAGTGGCCACTCGCTGGTTGGCCCCACCATCACATGGTTGGATATAGACTTGTTAAATGGATGGGTTGGGTCGGGTCATAAATGTTCCAAGCCCATTTAACTCATTTATGACCCATTTATTGTAATAGAAATTTCTCGACCCATATCCAACCTATTTCTTACCCGATCCGTCTCAGCGTTCATTTTTAGCATTTTTTTCTCCTTATATTGTTGTCTATGAAAAATGAATGGTTCCATGGATTGGCTTGCCAACCTTTATGATGATCTTAATAGATTGGTTGAAGTTCGCTTAATAATATGTTATTTGATGCAATGTTTTTCAATTTTAATTACTAATTATGCAGTTCTAACACACATACAAAAGTGCACAAATATAAAGTAATGAAGTCAATAATAATAACAATGAATTCATCAAAATTGAAGCAAATGCAGAAAAGGAAACAACTTGAGTCAAATTGGGTAAAGTTAATGCAAGAACTTGTAAAAAAGAAAGGGTCAATACCACGAAAAAGTCCAAGCTGGTAGTATTGCGACAAATTTACCCTTTTTTAATTTCCGTTAAATTTTACAATTATATTGCTGAGTTGAATGACATATGGCATTGGTTTGAGGTTTTACCCTCTCACAAATGTACTAATTTTGGGTTAATTTATTTCAAACTAATTTTTTAACTACAAAAATCTCAAATTGGTATAACGTGAAAAATTTACCCTTTATTAGTTTTCATTAAGTTTTACCATTAAATTACTAAGTTGGACAACACATGGCAATTGATAGCTATACAAGTTTGGGATTTTACCCTTCATTTGTCACAGGTGTACCGGTTTGTGGTTTTTCATGGTATTAATTCAATTCAACGGAAAACAATAGAAGATAAATTTATCGCAAATGTACCAATTTGAGATTTTTGGTAGTGAAAAATTAGTTTGGAGTAAATTTGTCACATATGTACTAGTTTGGGATTTTTGATTGTTAAAAAATTAGTATGGGGTCAATTTTTCAAAGGTGTATCGATTTAGGGTTTTCCATTACATAACTCTAATCCAATTTAATGAAAATTAACATATGATAAATTTGTCACACATTTACCAATATAGGATTTTTGGTGGTTAAAAAATTAATTTGAAATAAATTTATCATAAATATATCAGTTTGAAGTTTTTAATGGTATTAACCTAATAAGAAAACAACCTCTTTGTTACTTTCTCTGTCTTCCTCTTTGTTTCCACGCCCTTGAACAATTGAAAAAGCCATCATCTAAATAGCACCAACATTGGCACGCGACATATGACACGATACGATACGACATGCCAACACATTGTTTCTCAAAAATAGAGAATTCGACATATTGGGACACGATATATATTAAATGCATGTTTTTATATATACATGATAAATTATCGTTTTTATGATTATTTTAATCAAATTAATCTAATTCAAAATTCACAAATAAAATAAATAAATAAGAGTTTAGAATGAATTTACGCTAAAAATATTAATAAATTATTTGTTAGTATCATTCATTGTTTTAATTTGACAAATTCAACTTCATTCTAATAATCCATAAACCGAGAGCGAGGAAAAAATAATCAATCCATATTCTGGACTAGCGTGTCGAAGTGTCCGACAAGACACGAAGGCTCTTAGAAGGTGTCGATACTTCCTAGGCCACCATCCTCACTTGCCCCACCCAACTCTTTCTCTCTCTCCCCCTTACTTTCTCTACGCTCTCTACAATGGAAGAAGAAGACTAGCAAAAGGTCACAGATCTAGTCAAAGAGCTCGTCCTCCGCTTGCTCTCCCAGAACTCAGCGACCCCGTTGCTCCCTTTCGAGAGCTCGCTCCACTAAGCGTTCCGCATCCTCTCCAGCCAGCTCACTCCCTCGGTCGCCTCTGAGCTGCCGCCCTTGCCGAGTCGATCAAGCACCGGCTCCCCACCCAATGTAAGTCCTCTCAAGCCCTCAGCTTCGACGATTTCTACGCCAAATTCGCCATAAAGACGGGCACCGGAAGCGTCAACAACAAGTGGGCGGTTCTTTATTTGCACAAAATCGTGGCCGAAGATTGGAACAGCCCTAACAGCAGGCTTGATTTATCGGGCTCGTTGCCCGATTTGGATTTGTTTGAGGCCGAAGAACTGAAAAAAGAGATGGCTTGCGTGAGAACTGAGACGTGAAGATGGCCGTGCCCGTGCGTGAGATCTGGGAAGATAGCCATGCCTGTGGCTATGTCCATTTAATTATTAATGGGTTGGGGGGTTGTAAATTAATTCATAATGGACATTCTTATTTTGTAAATCCATTTATGCTGGACTACTAAATTTATTATGACCCATTTAAATATTTTTGGGTTATTAAATGGGTTTTGAACCCATTTTAACAAGTCCAATTGGACCATCGTAACGATCGAACTTGATACTTGTACATATTGTACAACTTCTGAGCACAACTCAGGCTATTCTAGATGTTTGGGAAAAGAGGAGTTGTCGCGACCTCTTTTTTCTGGTGCCCGATCGGGGCGGGCGCCTAAGGAGGCTAATGGCTCGGCTGGATTAATTAAGCCCGGACTCTCCCAAGTCCACCAATTCACGACTTTAATGGTCTAAGTTTTTAACCCGTAAGTTAATTTTTAAAACGGAGTCGCCACTAATCAATTTGGGGTGGGTTGATTAGAAACCCATGCGAAATATTGGGAGAAATATTCGCTCATGCGCAACCAGAGAAATTAGGATCGGGGACTTGATTACACTAGTTAATCACTAATGCCCTTTCGGTACCTAACCTTGTTTAAACCCCGAGGTTTTTTTGGATGTTTTAGGGATTTTCCATGCATTATTTGGAAAAAGACATTTTTGGACCTTTTTCCAATTTTTTTTTGGACATAAAAGGGATTTTTTTATTTTTGATATTTTTGGAGAAATACAAGTTTTTTTGGTGTTTTTCTGAATTTTTGGCATTTTTGGAAAATATGGAATATTTTTGATTTTTTTTTGGAAAATAAAATATTTTTTTAATATTTTTTCGGAAAATAAAGTATTTTTTTTTTTTTTTGATTTTTTCGAAAATAAAATATTTTTTATATTTTCTGCTTTTTTTTTAGAAATTAAAATATTTTTTTAAATATTTTTCGAAATTAAAATATTTTTTGGATTTTTTTTTTTTTTAAAAGCCGATCGCACCGCCGCCCGGCTCGGATTTTTTCAACATTTTTTTTTTCTTTTTTTTTTTTTTTTTTTTTAAACTGCGCGCCGTTTGGGGGGGGAACCGGCGAAACCCTACCCGGTTCCCCGACCCGGCGCCCAACCTCCCTTTTTTTTTTTTTTTTTTTTTTTTTTTTTTTTTTTTAAACAAACGGTCTTTGCGTCGTTTTGAGGGGGAAACCCTACCCGGTTCCCCCGACCCGGGTCCGACCTACGACCCGGGTCGCGACCCGGAAAAATCGGGAACCCTAGGGTTCCCGATTCGCGGCGCCGAGGAGGAGGACGCGCGACGGCAACGGCACCGACGGGGAAGCGGGGTGAAGGCGGCGGTGGCGGTGACTACTGCGCGGCGGTGTGTGGGGACGGCGAGCTGCGGCGACGGCGAGCGGCGGAGACGTGCGAAGCCCTCGATCTCTCTCTCTCTCTCTCTCTCTCTCTCTCTCTCTCTCTCTCTCTCTCTCTCTGTGCTCGCGATTTCGCGGATCTGGGCACACTTGCCGCCGGCCTCCCCCGATGTCTCTCGGAGGGAGGTCGTCGAGCTCGCGACCCGACCCTTCGTGCTCACCCTTCGATTCCTCCCCTGAAGTCTCTCAAGGGGAAGCTCTCGGAGCTTGCTGCGCCCGCTTCAACGGAGGCGGGGACGGGGGGTATTTATAGGCGAGGGGGTGGCCGGTCGACGGAGCTTCGACCGCCGATCCCCCTCGCGTGCCGAGCGGCTCCGGGCGGCAAGACCGGCGTCCCATCCGACGTCAGCTGCTCCTCTACTCCACGTGCGCTGCCGTCCGCCCGCCCAGCCGACGTCGCGCCCTCTGCGCGTGAGTTGTAGAGGCGCGAGGAAGGGGATGACCTGAAGGGGCCGGGCTGAGGAGGAGGATGGGCCGGGGAGGCCCATGCGGAGGCCTCCTCCCTTCCTTTCTGTTTTTTTCTTTGTTTTGTTTTGTTATTTTTTGTTTGTATCATTTATTATCCGAAAAGGAAAAAAAGATAATTGATAAAAAAAAAAAAAACCTAATTTAAGAAAAAGAAATTTAGGCGTCAACGGTTGCCCCTCTTTAAAGGTGAGTTCGCAGAGGTTGCATTCAAAGACAAACTGATGCCTAAATTTTATCCATGCATGCGTAGCAGATTTTATTTAGGACCTGTTATTCCATGCGGAAAAAGAGTAATATAACTTTACATATACTAAGACAGATAGGAAGATACCTGGAATTACTTACCGAGAGTGAGTGAGATAGGGTGTGAACCCCGAGTTTTGGCAAGTATCAAGGTGTCATCTTACCCGGTGATATGAGAGGGTTGCTTCTCTAGGACCCGAACCATTCTTCGGCCGCCCGATGATAAACTCTGTTTCTCCAGACTCGAACCATTCTTCGGTTGCCTGTTAAAACAATCAATGATTTGTCTAGAACTCGAACCTTTCTTCGGTCACCTTGATGGGAGATGCACCGACCTTTCTCAAGGCATCTCATTTGTGGGTGCCTGATTTGTATCAAGGACACCAGTTGGTACCCGACCTTTCTCGGGAGATGCGCCGACCTTTCTCAGGGCATCTGTTTTGTGGAGTGCCTGATCTTAGTCAAAGACACCTATTGGAACCCGACCTTTCTCGGGGGATGCGCCGACCTTTCTCAGGGCATCGATTTTATGGGGATGTCGACCTCCGTCAAAGACACCGAGTTGGTACCCGACTTTTCTCGGAGATGCGCCGACCTTTCTCAGGACATCGATTTTGTGGGGATGTCTCGACCTTGTCAAAGACACCGGTTGGAACCCGACCTTTCTCGGGGGATGCACTGACTTTTCGCAGGGCATCGATTTTGGGGGGATGTCTGACCTCTGTCAAAGACACCGGTTTGTACCCGACCTTTCTCGGGGAATGCGCCGACCTTTCTCAGGGCATTATATTTGTTGAGGTGTCCGATCTTTGTTGAGGACACCTGTTTGTACCCGACCTTTCTCGGGAGACGCGCCGACCTTTCTCGGGGCATCATATTTGTTGGGGTGTCTGATCTTTGTTGAGGACACCTGTTTGTACCCGACCTTTCTCGGGAGACGCGCCGACCTTTCTCAGGGCATCATATTTGTTGGGGTGTCTGATCTTTGTCAAAGACACCGGTAGGAACTCGACTTTTCTCGGGGGATGCACTGATCTTTCTCAGGGCATCGGTTTGTGAGGTGCCTGATCTTCGTCAAAGACACCAGTTGGAACCCGACCTTTCTCGGGGGATGCACTGATCTTTCTCAGGGCATCGGTTTGTGAGGTGCCTGATCCTCGTCAAAGACACCAGTTGGAACCCGACCTTTCTCGGGGGATGCACCGACTTTTCGCAGGGCATCAATTTGTTGAAGATACCTGGACATTCACAGGTATTGAAAGAGTACTTGGATATTCACAAGTACAAACCTGGAGGATATTTGGGCCTTTGCAGGCGTTGAAGGGGTACTTGGATGATCACAAGTACAAACTCTTGGAGAATACCTAGCTGTTCGCAAATATCGAAGGGGTACCTGTATGGTCACAAATACTAGATGCTGGAAAATACCTGATTGATTGCAAGTGTCAAAAGAGTACTTGGATGTTAACAAGTACAGACTTTGAAGGATGCCCGAACGTTCGCGGGCGTTGAAGAGGTACTCGGATGATCACAAGTACGAATTTCTAAAAAATACCTGGCAAATGGAATATCGAGGATGGGTCTCGCATATTCGGGGAGGTCTCTCACCTATTGATAATTGGAGAATATCGAGGGCGTGCCTTGCATATTCATGAAGGTCTCTCACCTCCTGGTTGATGGGAATATCGAAGACGTACCTTGGATATTCATGAAGGTCTCTCACCTCCTGGTAATTGGGAATATAGAGGACGTACCTCGCATATTCGTGAAGGTCTCACACAACCTGGCAATTAGGGAATATTAAGGACGTATCCGAGATATTCATGAAGGTCTCTCACCTCCTGGTAATTGAGAATATCGAGGGCATGCCCTGCATATTCATGAAGGTTTCCCACCTCTTGATAATTGGGGAATATCGAGGACGTACTTGAGATATTCGTGAAGGTCTCTCGCCTTCTGGTAATGGGAATATTGAGGACGCACCTGAGATATTCGTGAAGGTCTCTCACCTCCTGGTAGTTGGGAATATCAAGGACGTACCTTGGATATTCGTGAAGGTCTCCCACCTCCTGGCAATTGGGAATATCAAGGACGTACCTCGCATATTCGTGAAGGTCTCCCACAACCTGGCAATTAGGGAATATCGAGGGCGTACCTTGGATATTTGTGAAGGTTTCTCACCTTCTGGTAGTTGGGAATATCGAGGACGTACCTGAGATATCCGTGAAGGTCTTTCACCTCCTGGTTATGGGGAATATCGAGGACGTACCTCGCATATTCGTGAAGGTCTCTCATCTCCTGGAAATTGGGAATATCGAGGACGTACCTCACATATTCGTGAAGGTCTCTTACCTTCTGGAAATTGGGAATATCAAGGGCGTACCTCGCATATTCGTGAAGGTTTCCCACCTCCTGGCATTTAGGGAATATCGAGGACATACCTGGGATATTCGTGAAGGTCTCTCACCTCCTGATAGTTGGGAACATCGAGGGCATGCCCCGCATATTCATGAAGGTCTCTTACCTTCTGGAAATTGGGAATATCGAGGACGTACCTGAGATATTCGTGAAGGTCTCTCACCTCCTGGTTATGGGGAATATCGAGGACGTACCTCGCATATTCATGAAGGTCTCTCATCTCCTGGAAATGGGAATATCGAGGACGTACCTCGCATATTCGTGAAGGTCTCTCACCTCCTGGTAGTTGGGGAATATCGAGGACGTACCTGAGATATTCGTGAAGGTCTCTCACCTTCTGGTAATTGAGAATTTGAATGTAGCACAAGGCTTACCTGGATGGCTGCCAGCACACAGGTGTACAAAGTAGAGAAATATTTGGATGAACACAAATATTTAATGATATAATCAGGGACCACTCAACTGGTCCGAGTGTAAGAAAGCATACCTGGGTGATTGCAGGCGCATAATGTGGTGGAATACTTGAGTAGCTGCTAGAATTCAAAGATACAATTTGGAGGATAACTCGGGCAAGTCGAGTGTCACGGAAAGGAGTATCTGAACGGTGGTCGGTACTCAAAGACAAGAGGATACTCGAACAGTTATGAGAATCCAAACTTTAAGGACAATTCGAACAGGTTAAGTGACAAGAAGAGCGTACCTAGACAGTGGTAGGCACTTTAAGATAGATAGGGATATGTTTATTTGGCAATATCTCTGTTTACTAAGGGTATGTTCATTAAAACATGTAGACATGTACACAATGATTGTATATGCTGTAAACTCATAAGTTCAAATGCGATTTATGTATGACAACTTTGTCAGTTTTGTATCATCTGAATTCCACTGGGGAAGATTTTGAAAGACAACCCTTATTTAGAACGTAGATGTCTTGAGCATGCCAGATGAGGGACTTTCAGTCTGAAAGGACTTTTCACTCACTCTCATGGAAAGGCTGTTTTATCCTGACCATTGATGCGGGATTTATAAGGATCACACTTCTCACCGTCATCATGTCGGCGGGGTCCGAGTATTCTCGCAAGTGGTACGACTTTACCAATGTGAGAGGTCTTTGTTGAAATTGTGATGAAGACTTGGTTAGCAACTCATCCAAGGGGACCATCAAGGTTGAAGTCGATGGATGAAAATGTTGCACGATTCTCCCCGGGTTTACAAGTCAGGAACCCTGCGAAAAGAGATAGAGTAATCCTGCTCGTACTTCTTCGAGTGATACTTATGCACATATGAAATCCTACATTAATTGAAGTGCCCCTAGTCTGAAGAGACTTTTTACAATGGGAATATAACGTAGACTTGACTCACATGCAGAAGGGTGAGAGTTGGTGACTGTCTCAGCATTTGTCACTGGTCTTTCTTCTTACTGTCAAAATGGAGATTTTACAACCACAACTTTTTCTTGGCTGCATTTTTTTTGACTGGGGGGCATTGGCCTTGCTTTTACCAGGCACACTGCTTTTTTATGCCCCTGCTTTTATTCCAGTTCCTCATTTATGGGCATTGACCTTGCTTTTACCTGGTACACTACTTTTTTATGCCCCTGCTTTTTTCATTTTTGTCACTTGAGGAACTGATCTAGGCGAGTTCAATCGAAGCACCATTATTTAGACTTTGAGTCTTCATCTTCGGCCAGCGCTCTAGGCTATAGCAATAACTTCTGCTTTGTCTCAATGTGAGGGTAAAATTACAGACTCACTTGGGTTGTACAACGTATACAAATGCATAGAAAATGAATTGCTCTTCGTCATTCTAAGGCACTTAAATTAATGCAAGTGTTCATATGCAATAAAGACACTCGAAGATTGATGCAAGTGCAAGCAAGAGAATTTCTATCTCTTTTCTCACCTTGTGGTGCTGATTTGCCTTGTCTTTGACATGCTCCAATGTGGGGTGATTCTTGATGAGAGAAGCTTCATCAGTGTATGGGGGCTCAATAGGGGGTGAGCAATGAAATGCCTCTCACTATTTTGATTATCGTACCATTCGCGAGAGAACTCTTTACCCTACAGTCATGGAATTTTCTGCGCTCATCTCACAAGTGTATAGATGGGGGGGACTGTGTGTAGGATATGGCTTGCCTGTCATCATCCTGACGCACCTCATCCAGCATGCTCAACTAATCTTGTATTCTTCACTTAGCTGTCTATTCTAGTAATCCTTAATGGAATCGTGATTTAGACAGGACAAAATCATCATGCAAAAATCCATTTGGAGAAAGGCATGCAGCATTTTTTGAAGTATGAGAGAGTTTGTACTCTCAAAAAAAAATGAATGATTTTCTACTCAAGAGACCCTATTGTCAATTTTAGGGGTGTTTACTTGATGAAATTGTATTTACAAATGTGTTGAATTTTGAACATCAAAAGGGTTATTCACAAATGGGGTGTCAATGGATTATCCTAATTAAGTAGGGAAATGACACACGAAGGATCAGCTGAGATTGGGGATCTGATCATCGGTTTGACGGCCTTTCTGCTTTTGTCCTTTGGCGATACTTGAGACGCCATTTGGGTTGGGAGAGCTTATCACGATCTGACATGACTCTCATTGATTTGTTTTCTGCATCTTTGACGATCAGGTGATCCTGCAACAGACGAGAGAGATCATGTTAGTTTGAAGCTCTTTCAAGAGTCGAATAACTTGGAAGTGATACAATAGTACTCTTCACTGGTTTACAAATGTTTGAATAGACCCAAAGTACGAGGAGGATATGAATTCCTGTAATTTTCACTCCGTTAGGTCAATTGCTCTCTTGTAATTTGTAGGTGCAAGAGAAGCAATTTTTATTTATTTCTTCAAGCGGCTAACTATTGCGTCGGGGATTCGAACCCTCGACTTTGGACCATTTTGCTTCTTCCCGGGTAGCATTTGGCTAGAGGTGCCGACAATGTCTGCAGGGGGCGCTTCTTTTTCATTTGACGGAATCGGCTTCTGGATGACACGTCCTTTCATACCAAGCCAGGTAAATCGATATGGGCTACTTGGTTTGCCCAAATTAATCACTAAGCTTGTGCTCTCGAATCTTATGCTTCCCGTCAAATAGGAGAAAATATATCAAAAGTAAATTCGAATCTTGGGAGTATTGGAAACGATACCAAATTACTCTTCCCCATAGTTTATATTTGTTGACTCTTAGGGATATTTGAGTGTCAATGACGGTCTTTTGTCTTTGACACAGTTCAATGTCTTTTGATTGGCCCTCCTTATTTGTGGCCCTGCATGTATGATTGCTGGTTGTTGATTTATCTTCAACGCCTTCCTTCTGTGGAATTTTTCTTCTGTTTTTGACCATAGCTGCATTGAGCAAAAAGCCACATACCTCAAGCTTCTATGGAATTTGAGATGGACAATCAAAAACCTCTAGCTTTCTGATAGCAATTATTTTTTGAAGAATACATGTCTAGAACACGGAGTGAAGCTTCCAGAGTCTGGAGTCATTGTCTGAAATGGGGCTATAGATCACCTTGACTGTCTGGATTTTCTCCCTATTGACAGTAATGAATTCAAAGGAAGAGAAGAAATTTCTTCCTTATACTTCTTGGCTTGTCGAAGCTAGAAATCCCTTCAATGAAACTATGACGTCTAATTGTTCGGGCATGTCAGGGGGAGGAGATATTTGCTCCGTCTTGAAAAGGAATTGGACAGGAGTGAGGTGGAACGCACGAGCTCCCGAGGATGGCCTGCAAACACGGGAAGGTCGAAAGCAGCCTGGAGGAGGTTATCCTGCCTCGAGCTACCATGGTGTGCGTGCGTCGGGTTTAACCGCATGCCTATGCCTATTATGTCCGATATTTTGTTTCCTGTACACAGAAGAGAGGAGACATCATTTTCAAAATTATGTTAAGGGAATAAGACTTACCTTCTTTGAAACAGGATGATCCTTTTTGTTTGCCCCTGCTTCCTTGAAAGGGTGTCTTTGAATTTGGCCTGTTCACATGATGTGCCAGTTTTAAATGCTTTCTGTTTCACTAAGTCAAAGGGAATGATATTCTGAGACATGAAGTGAGAGAGTCAGGAAGACAAACATGGTTAAATTTATCATCTTGTTTTGACGAAAGCTTTTGGTGATGAAATATTTTTATTTTCGTAACATGTCTTTGGGGGAGAAAAAGCATGAGGAAGCCCAGCCCTCGTATTCTCCTTGGATGATATTTTCTTTTCATGGTTGGATAGCATCACCGGGCTGGTTTGGAATACCGCCTCATGCTTTCAAAACAAAATATTATAACCATACATTAAAGTACTAGAAATACAACAAGCACACTAGATAATAAACATAAAGACAAGCAAAACTAACGAAAACTCCTATGAAAAGGAGCGTTTTGAAAGTGTTGGTCCTGAAGTCAAGCGTCTTTCAATTCCTCGCCTCCAGTAGACTCGAAGTATTCGCATGCGATGACTATTTCGTTGAAGCTACGGAAGTGTAACCCATGCAGCCAACAGCGATGTTCGTGGGGCAAAGTTTCCATGAACCGCTTTATCAATTCTTCTTCGCCGATCGGTTGAGGGTAGGTTTGCATCATAAAAGCCCTCCACCTTCCCGCATATGCTCGGCAATCCTCCATTGGTCTTCTTCTCGAAGTGGGCCGAACTCTCGCAAGGCAGCTCAGTTCCAATCTGGTTTTGGTACTGATGCAAGAATGTGGAAGACAGCTCATTCCAATCCTTTATGAGGTTAATACTTGCTGTGACGAACCATTGCAATGCAGACCCCGTAAGAGTTTCTTGGAACGCCCGAGTTGTGAATGTCATCGGGCCATGGTACTGACTCATCTCAGTATGGAGATATTGCAAATGAGCCCCGGGGCAAGTCGTGCCGTTGTACTTGCGGAAATTAGGTATCCATACTTCATTGGGGGTCAAGATCATATGAGGGCAAGGCGGTCTTGACATGTCTTGGTTAGGCCACCGGGTTTTCCCACTGCATATTCGTTGAAGTGGTGAATTTTTCTGTTTCGAGAAAGTTGGACTCTACCGAGATCACTCCGTTGCCTTCTTCTCGGGTCAAAATTTCCGAATGAGGATGAAGTATTGAAGCTATCCTCATGGTCGGAGGACGAGTTTAGTAGCTCGTTAGGATCGTAGCGGATAAGGACGTACGTTTCTTCTTCGACGGGCCTTCATCCCCGGGTGACGGTAGGAAACAGCTTATATGATGAGTGATCGGTTCCATCGAAATAACGCTGGAAATCCTTGGGTTTGTATTCTAGGGACCGGAAGTCATCGGGGTCATATTCTAGAGGAAGGTAGCCTTCGAGTTGTATTCCGAGAATGCTCGGAGTTTTGATGCAAAGTGGTTCGCCGCTTATCAAATTTCGCCTATACTCGCGGTAGATGTTGAATTGATTGGTTTAGGCTTTCTTTTCTTGGCTCCCGGTCCAGGACCTTTTGAGTAAGGCCCTTCGTCTTGCCGCCCGATTTTGTCAACGGGAACGAGAGATATTAAGGCTTCACTCTGTTTCACTTTCTATGTCGATAGGGGTTGGTATTCTTTGAACCCTAGCTCTTGCGGTAAGCTTGGGGAGTTGTCTGTCGTGCCCCGGTCTTGAACAGGGCTCCGTGCCCGTGATCTCGTACATAGGTTCCTTACCTTTCCGAGTGGGAAACTTTTCAATAATATGATGTTGCTCAATTGCCCATTTACCATGCAATGCTTCATTGACATTTGACGGCTCCTCGTGCTCCGGGATCATCGGTTCTTCGTAGGGCAAGGCAATGTCGGGGCTGACGTCAATATCATATTCTTGGTGGAAAACATGAATTAGTTCCTTCCCGTGTTTTAAGGGAACTAATCTTCCGACAATGTACCATCGCAAGGCGGGGCCGGTCGGGTTTGATTGGTATGATTGAATCATCATTTGGACCGGGTAGGCTTGTAAGTAGGTCTCGGGCGGAAGGTATCGGCATACCTTTCGCATTCGGCGTTCCGAGTTCTTCGGGGATCTCAAAACTAACATAATTAGACGAGTCAATGGGATTCGGCTCTTGCAAAATCTCTCAACCTTTTCATGATCTTTTCAAGGTGTTTATCTTGTTGGTCATTATCCGGCAAATTTGCAGGTGCCAGGAGTGTGCTTAAAGTAGTTATGGAGTTGGGTTTAGCTTGAGTGGATTCCATTTGCTTTGAGAGTTGTCGAAGGACAATGGACATCTGTCCTACGCCGCCGTCTTCAATGTTGGTGAGACGATTTTGTACATCATTCTGATCGGGTCCTATCACATGAAGCCATTCGCGGGTGGCTGATAGTTGACGATCCATAATTATCTGTGGCGCAAAAATCATGAATGAGCACGAAAGTAAACAAGGATTGACTCATGGCAATGGACTAACTGCTTCTCTATTTATCAAAAGAGGACTTTAGAGACCACAGACTTCTGACATTTAAAACTTGAAATTAAAATGACAGAAGGAAATACTATGTATTAAACAAAAGTCCCTAAACAATGGGACGAAATTTTCACGATATCAACACTAGGAAACACATTATTGCTAATCTATATGCGACGGGGAGCCTTGTTCTTGCGCCGATGCTTGTTTTCTTGGACCGGCTCTGAGACATGTATCCTGTTCATTCCCAAATCCCCTTGCACAGGCTCTGCTTGCTCATGCTGGCTGATCTCGCTGATTGGGTGAGGGATCGATGGCTTCCACTTTGTCGGGATACGATGGTTGAGGATGTAGGATTCAGAGGCGTGGTGGGCTTTTTCTCGTCCCTCAAGCCCTTCAGGTATCACAATTCTTTTGCGATGGCACCTGCTCCATGTTTCCTCGACAATGTCAATCTCGAATGTGTATTCACGATTTTGCTGGGTGAAGAAGAGTGGAGGAGCCTTCCTCCTGAAAGGCGGTGGGATCTCTTGAAGGGCTCCATATTGTCGCGTCACCCGATATGGGAAATGAGAAATGGCGCCGGTGAAACCAAGCAACGGAATTGCATGGCGACGTCTGTAAGAAAAGTAAGCTCTCTTTTCATGGAACCAACCAGCACACCATTGGAACGCCTCAGGAGCTGGGTTTCTTAGAAAGTTTATCCAAGTTAAACAGCTTTGGTTAGGAATGTATGGTCCTAAAACCATAAATTTATGAAATGGATTTTCGAAATCATTTATTTCAGACGATCGCATAAAGTCTCGAAATTCGCTTAGGTGAGAAAAGAACCAGACTTGTAAAATTTCCGGGGAGACCCGCATGACCTTTTCCGTGTTTTCTTTAAAACGTTTGAGGGACAAGAATGTTTCGGCTGAAATCATGTTGATATAATTTTGCCCCCTTGAGATCTGGTCAACTATCCATGCCATCTTTGGACTTATGACATTTCTTTGATGGGGGAAAATGATGAGCCCGAAAAGGCCAAGAGGAAAATCTCGCTTTTCGAGTCATGGGTTGATTTTCGAAACAAAAATCAAAAATGTTAGGGGCGGTATTATGATTGTTTTCAAGAATTTGCCTCATAACATGGACTTCGATTCCTAAGAGTCGTGCTAACCCACGCAACGGGATAACGCCCGTTGATGGCCTAACAAGCCTTTTCTCGAGAGGCATTCCAGTGATGATGCTGTATTCTTCCAGAGTTGGGGTTAGCTCGAACCTCCCAAATATAAAAGTAGTCGTCTTCGGGCACCAGAAATGTGCCATGGCCTGCATGACTTCGGGATGAACACGGATTCGAATCAACGATAGAAGATGACCGACTTTGGCTTTCACTCGTTCTTGGGCATACTGGTCCAATTGACCCCACCATCTGAAGAGCTCTGCTTTGGGAGTGGGAATAAACTGGATGTCATCTTCTCCCATCGCATATAAACTGGGACTCGAAAGACTCACCCTAAATTGCCATGGGCCAATAAAAGGACTGAGTAAAAGTAAATAAATTACTTTGCTTTTAAAGAAAATGGCAAGCAAGAAGACATGCACATGAGATGTGCGGCTCGATTTCTAACTGAGAATGTTTGTTGAAATTAAAAGGATATCCGCCCATCGCAGTCTCGCGTTAGCAGCATACTCTCCTAATCTCGGCTAAAGAAATTCGGGGAAAAGAAAGGCAACCTCTACATCGCAGTCTCGCGTTCGAGGTCGTATCTTTCTTGACACCATCCTAAATATCCTATGGCGGCCGGGTTGTGTGTGCCATGTGTAGTGCTGAAACAGTAAGGCATGCACCTCAATTCATAATCACAAGACAATCTATTTTAAGCAAAGTTAAAACAAATTTCTTAAGCTACTGACCTGCATAAAAAAAAACCTAAGTCAGTAAAGAATTTAAACAAGGCAAAAAGGCCTAAGTCCTCAAAGTCCCCAGCGGAGTCGCCAAGCTGTCGCGACCTCTTTTTTCTGGTGCCCGATCGGGGCGGGCGCCTAAGGAGGCTAATGGCTCGGCTGGATTAATTAAGCCCGGACTCTCCCAAGTCCACCAATTCACGACTTTAATGGTCTAAGTTTTTAACCCGTAAGTTAATTTTTAAAACGGAGTCGCCACTAATCAATTTGGGGTGGGTTGATTAGAAACCCATGCGAAATATTGGGAGAAATATTCGCTCTGCGCAACCAGAGAAATTAGGATCGGGGACTTGATTACACTAGTTAATCACTAATGCCCTTTCGGTACCTAACCTTGTTTAAACCTTGAGGTTTTTTTGGATGTTTTAGGGATTTTCCATGCATTATTTGGAAAAATACATTTTTGGACCTTTTTCCAATTTTTTTGGACATAAAAGGGATTTTTTTATTTTTGATATTTTTGGAAAAATACAAGTTTTTTTGGTGTTTTTCTGAATTTTTGGCATTTTTGGAAAATATGGAATATTTTTGATATTTTTTTTTGGAAAATAAAATATTTTTTTAATATTTTTCGGAAAATAAAGTATTTTTTGATTTTTTTTTTTATTTTTTCGAAAATAAAATATGTTTTATATTTTCTGCTGTTTTTTTTTAGAAATTAAAATATTTTTTAAATATTTTTCGAAAATAAAATATTTTTTTGGATTTTTTTTTTTAAAAACCGATCGCACCGCAGCCCGACTCGGATTTTTTCAACATTTTTCTTTTTTTTTTTTTTTTTTTTTTTTTTTTTTTTTAACTGCGCTGTTTGGGGGGGGGGAACCGGCGAAACCCTACCCGGTTCCCGACCCGGATCCGACCCGGCGCCCGACCTCCCTTTTTTTTTTTTTTTTTTTTTTTTAAACAAACGGTGCTGCGTCGTTTTGAGGGGGAACCCTACTCGGTTCCCCCGACCCGGGTCCGACCTTAACGACCCGAGTCGCGACCCGGAAAAAATCGGGAACCCTAGGGTTCCCGATTCGCGGCGCTGAGGAGGAGGACGCGGCGACGACAACGGCAGCGACGGGGAAGCGGGGTGAAGGCGGTGGCGGCGGTGGCTACTGCGGCGGTGTGTGTGGGACGGCGAGCTGCGGCGACGGCGAGCGGCGGAGACGTGCAAAGCCCTTGATCTCTCTCTCTCTGTGTGCTCGCGATTTCGCGGGTCTAGGCACACTTGCCGCCGGCCTCCCCCGATGTCTCTCGGAGGGAGGTCGTCGAGCTCGCGACCCGACCCTTCGTGCTCACCCTTCGATTCCTCCCCTGAAGTCTCTCAAGGGGAAGCTCTCGGAGCTTGCTGCGCCTGCTTCAACGGAGGCGGGGACGGGGGTATTTATAGGCAAGGGAGTGGCCGGTCGACGGAGCTTCGACCGCCGGTCCCCCTCGCGTGCCGAGCGGCTCCGGCGGCCAGGACCGGCGTCCCATCCGACGTCGCCTGCTCCTCTCGCTCCACGTGCGCCGCCGTCCGCCCGCCCAGCCGACGCGCGCCCTCTGCGCGTGAGTTGCGAGGCGCGAGGAAGGGGATGACCTGAAGGGGCCGGGCTGAGGAGGAGGATGGGCCGGGGAGGCCCATGCGGAGGCCTCCTCCCTTCCTTTCTGTTTTTTTCTTTGTTTTGTTTTGTTATTTTTTGTTTTTATCATTTATTATCCGAAAAAGGAAAAAAGATAATTGATAAAAATAACCTAATTTAAGAAAAAGAAATTTAGGCGTCAACAGGAGTAGCATTGTTAGAATCACAACAATGGTAGCTTACACGAATCGGTCTCTTCCTAACTAGCTATGGATGAAAACATGCGCATGATAATGGACATGAAAATGGGTAGCTGCTTCATCAAGAAGTCTACCATAGGAAATGAGAGAGCTCCCAGACGGAAACTGCAATGTGAGATATTGGAAAAAAATCGAGATTCAGCAATCCAACCGAGCTTTATGCTTTGTGACAGAAACTGGAATGAATCAAACAAATCTGGTGCAATGTGATTTTTTATTTTTCTTTTTTTTAATCATTCACCAAGTCGACTGAGACAACTTTGGGCAATAAAAAAGAGATCAATTGGAATTGGTGGGAGGAGCAGAACAATAAACAATAAAAGGATCAATAAATGAGGAAAGAACAGAACGGCATGGGCGTTGAACAGAGATAGAGAGAGCATGCGCGAGGGGGAAATAAAAGAGGGGTGTGCGACAAGGGAAGAAGAAAGAACAGCTTGTGGCAAACAAATCGCTGACGTGTCGTGACATGGTTACAAGACAAAACAGTTGGAATTGGGAAGAAAATGCATGCTTGGAGGGAATAGTTGCCATTTGAATATTAGAAAAAGAAAAAAATATATATATATATATAGGATTGAGGAGTAGAACAGTTGTGAGACAGTTAATGATGAGCAATCACCGATCACTACCAAAATAAAATAATGGAGGTAGTTAAACTCATTTTCATGAAGATAACCGTTCATAAAGAGAATCTAAGCATCATGGGTAAGAAAATGCTAAAGAAGGATAGAACATGGAGACAACCGATGGGAATTGATCATGAAGGACGCAACCGCTAGAAACCACCGAGAAGCAGTAACTACACAGCCCTTATAAATACCTTTAGTCATCTACTAGAATGCCCCCTACACAAATCAAATAGATTTATCTTTACCTTTACTTTTCTGCACGCACTTTACTTTCTTTAGTTGTAGCATAGTATCATTGCGTTGTCAAGTTTAGTCGTCGATTAGATTTTGGCAGGGTTTGCCAATGTGTGGTTTATTTGTACTGATTGTACTTTCCAAGTCTTGCCATTGATTGAATTCTAGCACAATAGTTTTGTTTAAGGTAAAGCGATTGATTTCTTTATTCACTTGGATATTTCTTATCCGGAATCACTATAGAACCCGATCCCTTTCAATTGAAAGCCAAAGAATTACTTTAAGTGAAAAATACTTCGTCGCGTGAGAAATTCTGGCAAAACATCTTTTTTGCATGCTCAGTGGGACTTGTGTAGCTGATTTGATGAGATACGATGTCATGTACTTAGAATCAACTCGATCCTAACAATACCGGAGGAAATGAGCTGTCTCCACCATCTACACGTGAGAGGATAGGACGTGTTGACTCTTCAACGATATCCCAATTGATAGATCAAGCACAAGGCAGAGATATGGATTTTCCGAGGCAACTTACTGATGAGCAAAGACGGCAGATGGAGCCAAGTCCAATTATGTTATCTGCCGCGAGGAGGATGTTGGAAGAGCATTGAAATGAATTGATTAATCACATGAAGAAACATCTCGCTGATGTGATTAAACCATTGATCATCAACACTTTCCATGAATGTTCCCATGGACGACACAGGACGTCAAGCAATCCAGGTCAGGCGCAAGCCAATCTCATTGCTAGTACACCTTCTGGGTATGTTCCTCCATCTACTGTTCAAATAACTTTTGGCACTGTAGGGTAGATTATGCCACCTTCGCCGCCACTTAGAATTTTGCAAAGGGATGAAACTTAACACGACTCAAACTTGTGCCGCCAATGTCAACCAATGGGATTAACTTGCATACATCTGCTCAAGGTAATCCATGTGATAAAAATAGTGGCAACAGGGTGAATCGAAATGCTCAACTAAATGCACCATTCCCAAATGTGGAGAATATGCAACTTATTAGTGTTGTGTCACTGGCATAAATATGAACACAAGTGTAATGCTTTAGCCTATCGTGACATGTAAAGGCAAAATGCTGCATTTCAATAACCTAGGTGTTGACACCTTATTTTTGTTGATAAATTAAAAAATATAATAGAAAATTAAAAAATACAATAACAAAACAAAAAATAGAAAATTTTAAAAAGAATTGCAATGATAAAGCTCACGAAAAATTAAAAATAAGTCACTAGGAACAAAAACTATAATAAAATAGCCCGGTCAGCCATTTTTTTGGGTCTAGCCCATACACTTATCGTTGTCTACAAAGCCCATAAACTCATGACTTTCGACTTCCAAATTAGGCATTTTGAATTTAATGGCCCATGGAACATCTTGAGGATTCAACAGGCCCAGCCCAGCAGATGGAAGAACGCAAGCCTGAGAACGAGCAGGTGAGGTGAGCAAATCCATCTAGGCCGGTGGTGCTTGAAACCAGCCATTCCTCAGTGGAGTTCCACGACGGCACATCATCCTCGTCCGTGACGCTTTTCAGACTCCTCTCACGCAAGCTTGACCGGCGATCCTCCACCACGGCTCGTCTTGAACCAGTCGGCCAGATAACGTAATCTCCATTTGCTGCTGATCGGAGCAGACATTAGCTAGAGCCGTTCGTTGTCGAAGGGGAAAAGACCGGTGATTTCCCGTGATATTTTCAAGCTTCATCGAAGTTGATCCTGATGACTTCTTCTGGCCACACGCACCAGGTAACCTTCTCTCCTTTATATTCTATTTTTTGCCCTTTTTTTGCCCTGTTTAATCGATAATTTGAACGCTGAGCTTAATCGATAGATTTGCAAGTAAGCCATAGCAAATCGAGACTGTTTTGTAATAACTCATGTGGGATGAGCAAACTCGGAACGCCATATATATATATTACACTCACTAGGGGTGTGCAACCGAACCGAGTATACCCTATTCCCGAATCGGCCCACCCGGAAAATAGGGTCGGGAACCGGTTCCCATTGAAACCAGTCCGGGAACAAGTTCCCAAAATACAGAATCGGTTTAAACTAGTCCGGGAACAGAGTCCGAGTGATTACCCACCGGGAAACCGATTCCTGGACCGGTTTTGTAAGTAGAGATCCAAAACATTTTTTTTCTTTCGATTTCTATTATTACTCTCGCAATCACACGATGTTTTTCCTCTTGGCTCTCTCAAACACGCATAGCACTCCTCCTTTGTCATTCCTCTTCCTCACTTGCTTCCCTCCCTCACCGGCTCCCTCTCGCACCGTCTGATGGACAGACGGTGTTCATCGCCGCCAAATTCTTGTGTATCACGTGGATTGGCTCACCAAATTTCTCTTTTGTATAAAGAGTTATGCTTGCATAAATGAGTAGCTTCATGTAGTAATTGTGGAAATAAGACTAATATTAAACTCATGTTTGTTGCTAATTCTTTGCCTTATGATTTTATTATAATTAACCCTATGGATTTTTAATTTTTCGTTTATTCAAAAAGTTTATGTATTAATTTATCAATAGTGCTTAATGTTTCAATATAAATTAGGAGAATTAATTAATATAAAATTCGAAGTCGTATGGGATATCGAGAGATTGCAAAACAAGTTCTAGTGGAAACAGGGTTGACCCTTGAATCGGATCGGAAAAACATGATGGGTTGGGTACAGGGTCCAATACAAACAGGGTTGGGTATAAGGTCCAGAAAATGGGAACCGGTTATAATAGGGTCGGATATAGGATCCAGGTCTAGACCTTATCCACCCTGGACCCAATAACCCCTAACACTCACATAAGTATCACATCGGTGCAAAATAGATCACTTGAGTGTCATTTTTGATAAATCGTCTTATGTGGATTTTTTTTTTTTTAAATTTTCTATTCCAAAGTGGAATAAAAATAATTTGAAGTCTAATGTGAAAATTTTGTCCAATATGGCAAAAGTATAACAAATGTTGTTGTTTCTTAATTTTCCATTCAAACTCTCTCTCTTCCTTAAAGGACATTGTTTTAAACTCTACCATCTTTCAATAAAACTCTCAAGCAACGTCATTTACCTTCTCAAGTGCTTATTTCAGTTTTCCGATACACCATGTCAGTTAATATATTATTGTCACAACCTACCCCTCGAGTGAGAGAATATAAGTTTAGGGATATTACCTAAAGGACGGGTCTACGGTCTATGAGCGGGCACGGGTTTTTCCAAGCCCATACCTTGCGCGACAGTAGGTATTTAAATTGAGGGTACGACACATGATTTGGCACATTACTCTGGGATCTTGTTGAGAAAATATTAGGTACACATGCGAGCTTGTTATATCTTTTCATTTTAGGCGAAGAAACCACGATGCAGCTTTTACTCAGGGTGTGCAAGCCTGTGATGCGTGCGGATGCAAATTAGATGCATTCGTGTATACACAACATCAGGTGAATTTTTCATGTATACACATGAAGTATTTGAATATTGACAGAATAGATAAGGGTGTCCATAGGTACAGCTCAATTACAATTTGAAAGTGAAGTTTGACTGCTCAAGGGATTTTATAGGTTCTGAATGTGATCAGTTATTCAATGATCTTTTCCTGCTCAGATGAGCTCGTGCACGGTTAGTAACTTACATTCGCACGAAAACGCTTGTCCCAATCCTGCTAGTTAATAAAGCTTGCGCTTCGCCTGAATCCTCTTCAAGATGACCGCGCAAACATGTTTGCATTTACTCAACATGGAATAGAATTCATCTCCATCACACCATAACATAAGTCTCGCGCATTTGTGGTAGTGTTTCTTTCTTTTCATCCTCTATGTAAAAACAAATAAACTGAGAATAACAGCTTGCCTTGTGTTCCTCTAATTAGATTCTTTTGCTCTTCCGGGAGACAAATGATGATTCCGGAGACTAAAGAAGTGATGTTATCACCCATAAGGCTAAGCACAAACGAAAATCGCCATGCACCGTCGTTCACCCGTCACGGTGGGCATGCGCACAAACAACTTAAATCACTCGTAACATCTCATAATGTTGAATGTTGAAGGTTAAATATTCCGAAGTTCACAAAAGCAGAAAGGCAAGATTAAGCTGCACAAATCTTCTATCTCCTGTGGAACATATTCCATGCACAATGAGTAATCAAACGAGAACCACAGATTGAAAGAACCTTATGTTTTTTCAAATGGAAGAAGCTTCAAGCTTTGCACTTTTCTCTTTATGAACGAGCACTTTTGATTACAAACCTTCACCGGTTGTATCACGATCGAACTGATACTATGATAGCGCACTGACTGTACTTTTGACGAGACAGGAGAACCTGAAACCTTCTAGGTGGCTTTGGACAGTACAAAAAGGGCTTTAGTGTCACACTTCTCTTTAACCAAATCCGTTCTGATCTCTTGAAGTATCGTTCTTGAGACACACACCCTCGTGGGCAATGGCGGCTACTGTTGTGAACACGAAACTTGTGTTGCTCAGGTATGAAAGCCTAAGTATGCCGATTCATTTCCTACGAGTTGCTAACTTATTATTGTGATGCTCAACACTAAGTTGGCGTTCAAGCGATTCACTAGATAAAAACTTCCATAGGGTTGCATGTGGAACTAGAACGAGTTATCTTATGGGTTGTTTTTAATTGAAAGTCGGTGAATCCCAATTTTTTCCTCCCTAGATATGTTTTCGGCATAATACTCAAGACTAACCGATTAGTTTCTCCTTAAAAGGCGCGATTGCCTTGCGTTTATCGAGTTCAGGACATGAGGTGCGATCTTACAACTTTTGTCAAATGGAATTGACGATGCAACTTGTAAGTGAAATCCATGTGATACCAAAGAAAAGGCTGGGACATGCCAAACCAATGTAAATTAGGCCTTTCACCTAGACTATGTCCTATGCGAGAAAATTCAAATGCCAAGTACATATGGATCATCCATAATTAGTCGTGTTGTGATCGCTCCGGGAGATACTTTTTCGTGCATTTGGGTACGGAGTATTATTGATATGCATGTGAATTTTTAAGTTATACTTGCAAGAACTCTCTCTCTCTCTCTCTCTCTCTCTCTCCTTGAATTCAAAATCTCTTTCTAGACAAGCAAAGCGAGATAGGCGATTCACGAGTGCATTGACGATGACAAAGAAGCTGGAGAAGTCCAAACCACAGATGAGTGGTGGTGATCAAGTTGATGAGCCCGATGAGGATCGTCGATGTTGGGTGCCGCACCCGAGAACCGGAATATACGTACCGAGAGGTCAAGAACGGGTGGTGGACAACGTTCCGGAGGGTGCAGCTTCTGTCTCTCAGGCTTTCTGGTTCAGGAGTGTTGAAGGAGTGGACAGACCCGATCCAGATGAACCGACTCGTCGCGGGTCTTCTTTCTCTAAGTAAATAGTGCGAATTCGAGTGCCCGAAGCCGAAGCAGTTCCACAGAATCTCAGAAGTTCAAGGGAAGAAAAGTATGTGCTACATTGCTATTAATCCAATAAACCCTATGAATTAGCTTGGCAACTCATATCATGTATGCCAATAAAACATCTTGAATAGTAATGACATCTTCCATATGGTGTGAGAATTATCTTTAACTTTTAAGTTGTGGATCATCATCTTTTTTTAGGATCAATACGGACATATAAGGAGGAGCCCGCAGACTGCGCTTTTCACACCTTATACAGAAGCTGTACTTAACTAGACATTTCAACTCTTATGAAAATTGATTTTTTTTTTTTTAATAGCCCAACCCTGAGCTTGGGCATTAGAACATAACTTGGACCTTCATTTTTATCAGCTTACTAGTGTTTCATTTTCTCTTTTGGATAAATTCAACAATTATCTTGTGATAAGTAAAGATATTTAATTTGAAGAAATTTTCGGCAATTTTCCACACTCAAAATAAATAAATAAACATTCATCACGTATGGTGCTCGCGGGGTCTCGGACCTTGTTAAGTTAGTGTAAGGCTAGATTGTTTAGTGGATTCAATACATGTAATAAAGAAATTTGGATCGATAGATCTGATGGGATTCATGTGAGATCTTACGAAATCCACTATTTTCAGTGGTCCAATTTCAATTATGTGCATATATTATGTTGATGACAATAATTTCTCATGAATAAGAGAGCATTTAGTATAGAGCTAAAGAGGAAGAGAAGGCATGACTATGAAAATGGATTATTAACTAAAGATTGTGGTTATTGGAATTAATTACACTAGATATCTCTAACACCATTTCAATACATTTTCTCTTTTATTTTTTTTTTAAAAAAAATCCTTTGTAGACAACTTGCATTGATTTTAATTTACTCATAACTTATGGGGTCATCATGCGAGTGCGCACCCATTATTTAATACTCAATGACGCAAAGTAATAAATAACTTCCAAGCACAAGGACGAACTACATATGTGAAAACAACCAAAGAATCTGCAATGTTAGTTAGAATATCATATCATCAACCTAAATATGATTTCCTTAATTTCAATTAAGTATTGTTTTAGATTTCCTGTTGTTTAATGAAAATAATATTTTACACAATGCATGTTGCTAACCTAACATAACATAGCAATATGACATGACCTAAACTACATGATATGCATGTGAAAATCCGAAATTTTTAAAAAAAAAAAAAAAAAACACCATAAACTTGCAATCTATCCATTTAAAAAAAAAAAAAAAAAAAAAAAAACCTACTTTATATGTATCTAACCTTTTTGGTTTTTAAAAAATCAATTCAAATCAAACAAAAATGGAAAGAAATCAAATCCACATCAAATACATCACCAAACCACACAAGATATTATTCATATCTATTTAATTTTTGAAATAAATTGAGGAATCATTCCTCGGACATGAGGATCAGATTGGTCAATTTTTCATGTAATCACGAATCGTATTTTAGGCATGAGATCGGATTGACAACTTTCTATCCAATTGTGAATCAAATATTGGACATGAGATCGGATTGATGATTTTCTGTACAATCATGAATTGTATCTCGAGCATGAGATCAGATTAATGATAATAGTACGTCACGAATTATTTCCTAATCCGAAGACTATTCAGGAATTTAATGGATATGATAATATCTCTCAAAGGTTCAAACAAGATTACAATATCACAAATTAGGCAACAAAATATATAAAAATTAGGTTAATGAAATTTTTTACCTAATTTGTAATAGCGCTTGGGTAGTGTTTCCAAACTCCGGCACAGGAATTCGGATGGACGATACTTCACGGTTCACGGTGGCGCTGCTATGCTTGGCGAGAGAGCTGCTCAGGTGAGGTGGCTCGGTGGTGCTCGCGGTGGTGAAGCTTTTGGTGGCTTAACGTCGCGGCAACGGGCAAGACTTTCAGCGATCAAGGTAGCAACGTGCAAGACCAGCTCCGCCAGGAGCAACCCGCAGGATCCTTCACCCGCAAGTTTTGTGAACTTCAGAACGTCAAACCTTCCTTTGTCTTTTTCTATGTTTTTCTCGCGAAAGAACTTGCACTTTCACTGATCATCGCTTAGTTTCCACTTATATCGACCAAGCAATCCCACTCATTAGCTTGGACTATCTAAAGCACCCCCATGATCGTATATTGACAAATTATCGACACTTCACCATTATTCATTCATTAAGCGCGTAATTTGATCTCTTTGCCCTCTCTGATTCCATGCGCGTGCGTACGCGTAAAAAAATCTAGATGATGAGATTGTGTTCCTCGCCATAGGGAGCATTGCTAGGGGCGGTGACAACTACAGGCCTGATGGTGAGATCTCCAATAATTAACTATTAAATAGTGTAATCATCTAACAACTTAAGCTTTTAAAATAGTTGACTGTAGTCCCATCAAATCTCTCACGGTCGTGATTGGAAAAACCTATAAGAAAATGAAGCAAAATTGGCACAGCAAAGGCTTCGAAGCGCTTGGATCGCCCGAAACCTGCAAAGAAGGAACAAACAACTGGACGGGGACTTGCTGCAACGAGCAAGTATTCTGGGATTTCGTTGCACTCTGAATCGTGACCCGCATGGCAGCACTTGCGGGCAACGGCGGAGCACGAACGTGATGTGGACAGGGAGAAACCGTGCGAGAAAGATATCTCGCTGGACTCTTTCTTTCTTTCAAAGATCATAAATATATCTCTCCTTCCATTTTAAACACACGACCAGCTCTCCTTCCCTTTCCATGCTGGCGGAGATTCCCCTCAATCCTCTTTTTCTTCTCTTGAATTAGAAAATTGGATATGCCAATTACTGATATATGAGAGATCTTAAGAATGATAAAATAATCTGCCCATCTCTCATACATGAATATTTTAGAATATCCTGCCGATTACTTTCTTTGCCATGTGACCCAAAATATAAAGCTTTATTGTCAAATTTTGGCCGTGAAGAGAGTAACAGGCTTGATCAAAGTTTAATACTCTTAAGGACTTAGTCGAGCTTATTAGTTAAGTTCAGAATCATCCATTCAAGCCTATCCGCTGGTCCAATTTCAATGCAATAAATGAACTAAGCTATATAATAAATGCTCCCAAAAACTATATGCAATTTAACTAATATTTTTTGTATTAGGACTGGAGTCGATCCCTAATTTTCTATACAATGGATGCCTAACTAAATCACCAAAATTTAGTTTTCAACATGTCTTTATTTATAATTATTGAATATGATTTTCTACATAAAAAACAATACCTAGATTAGGCTTCTGAGCCTATCAAGCTGAGTATTAACAAGCTTTAGCTCAAATAGACAAAATGCTTGACTCTAAATTAGATGAATTGATTTAGAGTAGTCATTGAGCCAACTGGATAGTAATTCGGCTCGACTTGGTTTCACACATACTGTCGGACAAGCTTCTGCTTTTCAATAAACTTATTCCACAAAGTGAATGGGGGATCCCATGCTCGATAAAGTAAATCTAGGTCGACTTGACTTTGCGGTTTGATTCATTTGATGCTATGTTGGGTGGTTTACAGATCATGGGGTAGCAAGAATACAAAATAAGGGCGTGTTTGGTAACCATTATATTTCGGGAACAATTTTTTATTAGAACTGATTTTTTCCGTTTATATTCTCCAGAACAATTTCTGAGCAAAAGAACGCGTTTTATAACTTATTAAAATTTATATTCCCGGATAGAAATATATTTGGTAAAATTCTTAGATTTTTTTATTTCTTTTAATTTTTTAATTCTTTTCTTATTTTTTCTTATTTTTTTCCTTTTTCTCTTTCCTTTTTCTTTTTCTCTTTGGTCGGTTGCCGCCACCTGCCCCGGCGAACCTCGGCCTCGCTAGATCTGGGCAAGCCCAAGCCTCGCATGGCCAAGGCGAGGCTCAGCCGACAAGCCTTGCCGTGGCTCGGTGTCTCTAGGGGCCAACGACGCTTCGGCAAGGCCGCCGACCCTCATTTGGTTGGTCGCCAGCGCTGGCCATGGCCAAGGTCAGCAACCGGCAAAAGGAAGAAGAAGAAGAAGAAGAAAAGAAAGAGAAGAAGAAAATAGAAGAAAAAAAGAAGAGAGAAAATTTGATTCTAGAAATTGTTCCCGAACAATAAGTTACTTTTTCTACTTCTTGTTTCTGTTCCAAATCTATTCTTTTTGTTCCCTGAACAAAACAATATAAATTTTTGTTCCGGGGAACAGAAATTGTTTTTAACAAATAGGCCTTAAGCGACCAAGATCATAGCCGTTCCAGTGATTGCCACCCATTCCTTTTGCGACAATAGCTTGTTCAGCTGTACTCGGGTTGGACTTGCGAGCGACCATTGAATTTCTTCAGAGAATTTCACTGATCTAATCTTTTCGGCCAATATATATGATGCGCTTTATAATGCTTATCATTAGCAACAAGTCGATTAGTATTGCACGGTAGACAAACATCCGGTTAACCGATTACTGTTTTGAAACCCCGTTCCTTCTCTCTCTTTCAATCTGGTTTGGAAAGTCATATCCTTCAAGTCAACCCTAAAAAAAAAAAAAACAAGAAAACTTATTTACAGTGTGTTCCGAGTTGACCCTTATTGAACAGTAAACCCACGGATGCGTTCGTAGAGAATTTGGATGTTGGAGAAGCGGAGGGAGACCCCACGCGGCAGGAATGTTGGAGGGAGAGCGAGGCTTGTTTGAGAAGATTTATGATGAGGTGCTGCATAAAATATGGGATATGTCCTGATGTACCCGGATCTCACCATGTGGGTTGGTTACAATGAAAATTTAATGTGATCAGGGGCCTTTGCCTCCTTTAAATCAACTACTTTTCTGTTCGTTGGATTTAGTATATGCTTTTGAACGTGCAATTTATGTGAGTGGGACAGGACGAAGAACAATTGATATGGGCTCCATTTATTCGGCGGAAAATGAGTGAAACGAAAATCATTTTCTAAAAAATAATCATTTATATAACTTACAAAAATGAATGAAGGAAATTTTTTTTTATCATCCATGGAAATGTTTAGATATAAATTGTTGTCAATAATGAAAATATTTTTTATTGATTAATTATTTCAGGTAATATATGTGATTAATCTTAGAAATATGTTTTCTAAATTTATTCATTTTTCATAAAATAAATGGAGCTATGATTATGATATCTCTTAATCTTTGCTATCTATAATTTTCGAATCACCGAGATTTAGGTTTAATTCAAAGATGGATTATTAATGATGATGAATGCATCTTTAATTTTAATCAAAAAGTGATATCTACGGCCCCTCGGAAGGAGGCATCCTTCGCCTTCCACCTGCGCCGTTGTTTTGACCAAACCTGGCTGATTAATGTTATTCTATTAGTTTTATTAATTTATAGCAATTTTGTCCTTGTCTATTCTGTATCCGTTAGTACGATAGGCGCGGTACGAGAAGGGAAGCAACACGCACGGGAATTCAACAAAAGGAATAAAGTACTAACATATGAACTGGTGAATAGTAGGAAGCATGGAAATTGGACTGCTAACCCTATTAATAGGCCTTTACAACCGGCATCCCCGGCATCTTTGCTTGTTTTCAGAGATAATTCACTAGCCACTAATTTTGACTGGCGCACACGTACGCGTGGGAGATTCCAGGTAACAGTAATTTTAGAGAAAAATCAAAGAAACTTTTAGATAACAGATCAATAATTTAACAACGCGCATGCGATGCAATGAATAGACTGGAGAAACATATAATAAAAGATCATGACACGTTTTACGACCATATTGTCATACATTACTCAAAGACAAATTCTACTTGGTTAACTGTAAATAAGAAATTTAATTGACTGAGATATGTCATTTTGAATACTCTTATCGCCCAAGATGCTGTAATTTTTATGGTAACACTTTATCTTGATTGCATAAAATAGAACCTAGTAGACCAAATCGCACAAATTGACAAGGATAGAGGATTTCATTGCACAAAATGAATGTTAAAAGGACCAAATTGCACTAATGCTGAAACTTAGGAGGATGAAACCCGAGTACCAATGAAGACTAAATCTCTCTAAGTTAGGCAAGTACTGTATGGCAAAAGTATCCCCAAGATTCAAAATGGAGGGTAGAAGAAAATCACAGCGGTTGTAGAAAAGCATTTCCAAGGGCTTTCTTCCCTCGTTTTTCCTTCCCCCACATTTCGAGAAAAATTCGCTTATTCCCCTTTTTTTACCTGTTTATTTTACTAGTTCGGTGACGAGAAAAATTCTGTTGTTCACTTTATCCGGAGTTTTTGAACGTGGAGAGATGGATGTGGAAAAGTGGTACATAATGAGTCGGGAGAGAGAGGGAGGGCTAGAATTTGAATTCTATAAGAATAGGTCAAGGGAGCTTGCATTGTGAATGAACTCGGTATCAGATCTTTCTTTACTTTGATTCTCGTAAGTGTTTCAATGGCAAATTCTAGAAAGATGACGATCCAATTTCGCCAACTCAAGTGCAAGCATTTCCCTACTTTTTCTCCTCCTCCATTGTATGCAGGCCTCCTAAACAAGAGAGCATCGGAATTCCAATTGCAGTCTCCTCCCATCTCTTTGCCCTCTTTCTTTCCACTCCACTACTCTTCTATCAAACATAGCCTCACAGCCAGGCCACAACTCTGCTTTCCCCCCTCCTCCATCCCTCGGTGGGTTCACGATACATTCATCAGTTATAAACAGGCCGACACACGCAACTTTGTGAGCCACCTCCATGTCGCTCTTGAGCGGAACAAGATAAGGGCCTTCATCGACTGCAGTCTGGAAAGAGGAGTAGAGATTGCACCAACAATCCTTGAGGCGATTGAGCAGTCGAGGAGTGCCATTGTGGTCATCTCTCAGACCTTCGCCTCCTCGCCTTGGTGTCTGGAAGAGCTGGATAAGATCCTCGAGTGCAAGGAAAAGAAAGGCCAGCTGGTGTTCCTCATTTTCATGGACGTTGACCCCAGAGAGATGCGCGAGCAATCCGGACCATTCAAGCAGATTGGCCACAGCAAGAAGGGTTTAGGCAAGGCGAATGCTGACAAGGTCCGGAAGTGGAGAGACGCTCTCCGCAAAGCCGGCAATCTCACTGGCTGGCCTCTCGAAAACAGGTACTATCTTTCTCTTCCTTTAAGTGTTTTCTCAAGAGGATTCCTTAAATGCCCATTTCCTTCATGCAACATTTCCCTTGATTACTCTGACTCCCCTTGTTGAAAACAAACAAGTGGGTGAACTCCAAAGCATATGAGCCCTACTTATTCTGTAGGAGGTTATCAGAAGCCCCATGCTTTCATTCGTTAGAATTAAAGAGAACCAAAATGGGAAAAGTTCAGACCACTTCCACGGCCAACACAGGGTAAACCTAGTTGTGATGCAACCCTTCCCTTCACCACCAAAGCTCTCCACTATGGAATGATGAATCTGTAAAAGGCAAAAAAGAGGAAAAAAAAAGGTTGTTGTCAGTCTCTCTCTTGTTTGGACTAGGGTATCTAGCTAGGGTTCAAAAGAAAGTTCAGCCTCCAGTTTGTTGCTCTTCCCTTTTTTTTATCGCCTGCTCTTAAATCTCCTTCTCTCTCTCTCTCTCTCTCTCTCTCTCTCTCTCTCTCTATCACAGACTCTGTCTCTGTACCTCTCTCTGTCTCTCTCTCCACTTTTCATGGTATTTCCTTTTTTGGCCAAGAAACTCTCTATAGTAGAATCTCTTTTTCGATGAGCATCAAGAAATTTTCATTGACTCATTTCAATCCCTTTTCTCTTAAATGATTTGCCAAAAGATTTTCTCTTCTTTGTTACATATACATTATATTTTGTACTAATACGCATCACCAAGAATTGCTATCTTTGGAATGTTGACCTCAAATTTAGCATAGTTTACTTTAGGGCAACATTCAACAAAAGAGTTTCCTGGGCGTTTGAAAAGTTAAATTTATCCCACGACTATATGGTACTTGTTGAAGTATAATTATTACTTCTCATTCCTCTTGTAACTGTTAAAAGTACTGATTGTATTACAAAGGAAAGTCGAAGATGAGAGAACACTAAGTCAAGCACAGGTCAACTTCTCACATGCCACTATACACTATTATAGCAGATTGGATATTGGATGTTAAATTAGATTAGACGGGCGATACTCCTAAGGTTCATAATATAATCTTATTGATCTTTCATCCATCTTTGCTAGCATAAATCACCAGAGTCACACCTTTCGTTATCAATAATTTGCAGACTTGAAGCTGAATTCATCCAATCCGTTGTGGAAAAAATCTCAAGAAGATTGAGCGGCTTAGGCACGAACCTGCTTGCTTTCCATCCAGTTGGGTTAGATTCTCAGCTGCAAGGCTTGTACTCATTACTCCAATTAGAGGTTGAGGATGTCCGAATCGTGGGAATTTCCGGCACTAGTGGAATAGGAAGGACTACACTTGTGAAAATTTTGTACCACCAAATTGCAAATCAATTTGATTGTAGTTGTTTTCTGGGGAACGTGAAGAATATATCAAGCCACGATGGCCTTGTCAAAATGCAAAAGACCCTTTTTGGTGAAATTTTCAGTGATGGAGTTTCAGAGTTTGGCGACGATGTTCATGGAACAATAAAATTCATGAGGCGTAAGTTTCACAAGAAGAGGGTTTTGTTCGTGTTTGATGACGTGGAAGGGTTGTTGGAGCCTCTGAGCAACCTAATCAAGGCAATGAACTTAGGCTTGAGAAGTAGAGTCATTTTGATCCCTCAACATGAAGAAACAATAATTGGTCTATCCGGGGATATCTATAAAGTAAGAGCGATGAATGATGATCAAGCTATCGAGCTTTTCAGTTGGAATGCATTCCAAGAAAGATATCCCAAAAGTGATTATGAGATGCTCTCAAATTGCCTCACCAGTGTTTCCAAAGGGCTTCCTTTAGTACTCACCGTGATGGGTTCTTTCTTGAATGGCAAAAGTGTTAAGGAATGGCAACTAGCTTTTGATCGACTAAAAGAAATCCCTCAGGGAAACGGTCATGAAATAATGAGGATTGTTATCGATGGCTTAGAGGCTAATGAGAGGACAATTTTCCTTGACATCGCGTGCTTTCTTCATGGATATGACAAAGAAGAGATCATCAAGTCCTTGAGCCAATGTAGTATCCATGCCAATAGTGGGATTGAGATTCTGGCTCAAAAGTCGCTCATATACATTGACAAAAGTAATAAAATACGAATGCATGATTTGCTTCAAGAAATGGGTAGACAAATTGTAATTCAAGAGTGTCCAACAAACCCTAGCAAGCGAAGCAGAATATGGTGCCATGAGGATGCTTTACAAGTAGTTAGGCAACATTCGGTAAGATTTAAGCATTAACCTAACAAGAAATTAATTTGAACATAAATGTATACCTTCTTTTTGTGGACTTCACGTTTACATGGTATAAAAAACTTTAGATTGCATAATTAGGCATATGCAATTTTTATTTTTGCCAATCAGAGTTTAAGCAAGAGACTAGGGTTTAGGATCTTTATTTCGTGATTTGTTAATTTTCTCCTTAAAATTGCAATTTGTATTGTTTAGTTGACAGTTGTATAACCTAGTATAAATCCTCTCGTTTGTTCATCATAAGATGAGTATGTCTTCATTTAGAAACCACGTGTGTCATCGCGGTTGTTAGACTAGCACGGTTTTAATACAAATTTAAACATTATTTTTAAAGTTAGACTTGTTTGTTGTTTTTTTTTTTTTTTTTTTGAACGGTTTAGAAAATCTTCTTATTTTCAAGTGCTTTTGATATGCATAATTTTTTTTTTATTTGCTTCAATAGGGAACGGGAGCCATAGAAGGTATTAAACTAGACAAGGTTGATGTAGAAGACTTGATCGTGAATGCAGACTCGTTCAAAAAGATGAAGAAGCTCAGGCTATTCATGATGGCTGATCATGTCCCTCATTGCGGACCGGCTGGACATCTATCGAAAAAGTTGTGGAAGCAGTTCGGCCGGAACAGAGCATGAAGACCCCGATTCTTATCATCTTGGTGTTGGTCCATCTCAACCTTAGCCGAAAAGCATTCCTTGGATCGGTCCAAACTTGAAGTCCGCACGTGGATCCAATAGATTTAGGCTAATGGGGTCCATTAGCTCAATTTATATGTCTTGTCATAAAGCTCGGCCCATTTACTTAATACAGGCCACCGCATCTCTGTCTCTCATTTTCTTTTGAAATTTGTTTACTTTTCGCCCTTGTACTTTCACTACTTTCGTAATCTAGTGCCTATACTTTCAATTTTTCTAATCAAACCCCTTCGACGTGAAATTTGACTAAATCTAATTGACGCGGCTGTTAGAAGATGCTGAAACATGACATGGAATTAATATTGCCTATGTAAAAACCCACTATGGATTGTGAGATGGTGGGATTATGAAAACAAATTGAAAGTGCGCAATCAAGTATCGATTGAAATGCACAAATAGCACCCTAACAATTGTTCCAAGAACATCCAAAACTTTATTGTAAAGTTCCAAGAGCTTGTTCAATTTTGAGTTCAATTTTTGACAAAAGGTTTTTGCATATCTTAAGAGAAAACTACTCAAAATCTACATTTTAAGCTTTTTCCTAATTTTCAGAAAAAAAAAAAAAAAAAAAACATTCTTTCGGAATTTTTTGATTTTTAAAAATATATTTTTGATTTTTAAAAGGGGGACTCGGGCCAAGCCCAGGCCCTGCTCAAACATGAGATTCGGTGGACTACAAATTTTGGGCCAAGGACAAAAAGACAAAGAAAGGAATGGGCTTGATGAAATAAACCCAAACAAGCCAAATTAAGCTCAATACTCACTACCTTGTAATAAAAAAGCGAAGCCCAAATTTATCAAATTAACACTTTAGGCCCAAGGCTCACTAAAGTTACATTTGGAATTAGCTTTGCAAAGGGCTTTAGCCTTCCAAAGATACTTTGGCTAAATATTGAGTGTTTAGGAACCGCTTTGAAATTCTCATTAGGCCAAAGCTGGCCTTCTCAAGGCTGAAAGCCCAAGACAAGTATGAGGGTGCCTTGGGCTTTCAGCTTTCTCGGCATACAAGAGGCACTGTTCATTTTTTTATTTTCTTCCAAAACTATCCTCACTTACTCTCGATTTTTCCAGTTTTGCCCTCCTCATTGTACTGTTCATCTTCTTCTCTGTTGAGGTTGGTCGACGTGTTGCTCGATGCTGTGAGCGGCTGTCGATGGCTTGGCACGGTCGCGGTGGCCTAGGCGACCGTCGCCGAGGAGTGGTGCAACCGCTACCCTGTCTGGGTCGCGGCGATCGCTGTGGGTTGCGACAAGGTTTGGGTTGCCGACCTTGCTGCGACCCAATCTGGGGCGGCAAGGTCGCGCGACCCCGCCGCGACCCGTTCGGGGTGATGAGGTCCTCCCGCGACCTTGCTGCCCCCAGATCCGGGTCACGATGGTTGCCGGAGGTCGCGCAACCTCGCCGCGACACAAATCCGGGGCAATGAGGTCGCGTGACCTCGCCGCAACCCATTCGAGGGTGGTAAGGTCGTGTGACCCCGCCGCGACCGGATCCGGAGGTGGTGAGGTCCTCCCGCGACCTCGCCACCCTAGAATTAGGTCGTGGCGAGGTCGCCCGACGTCCGCCGACCCTCACCGGGGTCGCTCGACCCCGAGTGGCCCTCGCCGATGATCTTCGGGGTAGCTAAACCCCGAGTTGCCGGCGATAGATTTTCGATCGCCAGCAGCCGCTTGCCTTTGTCGGTCAATTTTTTTATTTTTCTTTTAATAATTTTTTTAATCATAAAACACCTTTTGTAAATGTAATTCCCCAAAACATCATTTTGCTCAAAAGTACTTCACAAAGAGCTTTCAAATTATAATTTACCAAACACAGTTTGTATTTCGAAAAACACCTTTAACTCAAAGTTCTTTGCATTTTTCTAAAGACTTTCCCAAAAGCCTTCCCAAACACACCCTAAGGGTGGGTTTGTTTCGTGGAATACATTTTCAAAATGCCCAATGCCGGCGAGCTCAAGCCTCGCCAGTCATCGGTGAGGCCGAGCCTCGAGCTTGCCGTCATCGGGCGGGGCTTGATCTTGCCGATCCGACGCGGCCAAGGCCCTGCCCGATGCCAGCAAGCTCGAGTCTCGCCAGATTCGGTGAGGCTCGAGCCTCGCCAGTCATCGGCGACCTGCTGGCAAGCTTGAGCCTCGCCTGGTCTATCACCGGCCGCCGGCCAGTCGTCGCCTTGCCCGTCACCGGCTAAGGAAGGAAGAAAAAGAAAAGAAAAATTGAAATATGAAAAATAATTATAATTTCGATTTTTTATAAGAAAATATAAGGTGATGGACTCAACAAATTAATTTGGAAGCAAGAAGCACACTAGTGTCAATTGTTAGGTCAAATGTCATTCAATCATATTTCAAATGCGATCCAAACATCAGAAAATATTTTTAGTCACGTATCACCAAACAAAGGAAAACTAACAATTTTCCTGGAAAATGGTTTTCCAGAAAACATTTTCCAAAAATGTTACATTTTCCGAAACAAACACACCCTAATATCAAAATCAGCCCGTATTTGCCTAGCTTCGACTTAAGCCCAACGTGGACCAATCCCATTGCTAGAACTAAGCCCAAAATCTCTTAATTTCCTTCCTCATTCATTCGTTCCTCTACCCCCGATACACATTCTCAGAGGCAAACCAGACTCAAGAGAAAGTTTACGGATCTAATTCAGGCATTTCGGCAAACACGTGATGTGTGACACTAAAAGGAAAGCCAGGGACTCAAACGAGACAAGAACTTGGGCCGAAATCAGCATGAAGATAACAAAAGAATACTCAAGGCCAACTCGGAGACAGAATTATTTGCATTCAACACGAGCATGAGCGGAGAACGAAGAGTCCCGTCTCGGTTGAACCGAGACAGGGCAAAACAGAGCGTCAAATAGGAAGGAGGGGAAGGTGAGCTCAGTCGGGGAAGGTGGCCTTAATCGGTTCTGTGGTAGTGAACCCGATAGATCAGACCGCGTCCAGTCACCTGGACACCTTTGAGCTGGGATCCTTAGGTGAAATGGCTTGACCCACGAAAAAAGAAACGTGACCTATCGGGGACTTGGTGTGAGGGAACGGGAGCCACGGTCTCGAGAGCGCAGCCGGGAGTCATCGAACCGAGTTTGGGCATGGCCGGACTGCCGGAGGGCTCCTCGCTCTCAAACTCTCTCTCTCTCTCTCTCTCGGTGGTCCTCTTTCTTAGAAGAAGAAAAAAAAAAAACTGCCAGCGAGACCCCTACCATGGCCTCCCTCCTCGGGCCCGAGTCACGGTCCATTTTCAGCTAAGAACCACTTCTGAAATTGGAGTTAGAACGCCCCCTCTAATGTCGTTGCTCTGCGCTCTCTGCCCTTGTGCCATTCTCTGCAAAACGCGTGCGAGAGGAGGGGAGGAAGAAAATTGTACTCGGATCGGGCCAGGGAAAACGGGAAAATGGCCCGGCTCCCTCGGGGGTAAAGAGAGGGAAAAGGAAAAGGCCGAGCCTAACGGTACCCGGCCCGATCTCACTTTCCCTTTTTCTCTCTTTTTTAAATAATAATATTTTATTTTTTTTAAATAATAAATTCCATTAGTATTAATGCAAATGCTCAAAGTACCTATGTGCTATGTAATTTAATGAAATTTGTTTTTACTCTGGCGGAGGGTAGTCTCCAAATTCTTTATGCAATAAATTAATAATTAATGAGTTGTCAAAAAATATGTGTTAACAGCTTTTTAAAGCTCTCGTCGAGTTAAGACCTGCCGTAACAAGTGAAATAGGTTAAAATCCGTGTTTTAGCACAACTTTTCTAAATGAACAATTTCTTTCAAGTGTCATTTCTAGAAATCGAGCCAGGGCAAGGTATGTATTTCTGCTTTTAGAAGCCGAAACGTGCGAGATTTCGAAACTCAGTAAGAACCTCCTCTCTTTTCTGGAACAGCGGCCGAATCCCAATTAAGCGAGTGGATTCTCTTTTCTTGTTAATATCTCCCATAAGAAATTTCTAGTTATATGATCAAATATTTACCAGTTTTCTTGGGTGTTTTAGTCACTTGCATTATATGTGTGGGCGTAGCCAGGACGGATCTAGAAAGCACCAATTTAAGGTATCGGCACCTGCTCTTGGTTCGTACATTTTTTTGTCTCATACAAGAATGCCGACTTTAGTTCATGTCACTATTCTAACCTAAACTTTTTTTTTCCTAATAAAGCATCAAATTTATATTGAGTTTCAATTTTAATTTGAATTTTTTTTTTGTCTCGTAAAAAAGCACAAACTTTTACTTGATACCTTAGCTCCCATCAAGTTTTCTTCTAATAATGCCATTAAAAATTTGACATGTCATTTCACATGCACTCGCCAAAAACTTGACGAAAGTTAGAGAGGAGCTATATCTAGGCATTGACAGAAAAATTGGTCTTTTTTTTATAAGACAATTTAGAGTTTAGGCTAAATTTGAGATATGAGTTTAAGTTAATGCATTTTTATGAGATAAAGAAAGTTTAGATCGGAATTAGAATCCAAACTAAACTTAACACTTTTTTATGGGACAAACAAAATGTTTTAAAACCACCGGCCGTGATGGTTCTGCTGGATAAGGACTCCATTGATCTTTCTTCAAATGTGAGGGATTCGAAACTCAATAAAGGCGCTTGATGTCTTAAGTGTGACATCGGGGTAGTGGATTCTCCGTTAGCGTCACCCCGGATTTACTTTGCCAGTTACTGACTGTACGGGAGTTCTTGGGTCATCAAAAAAAAATGTTTTAGATATGATTGAGATTCAAGTAAAAATTTGTGATTTTTCAGGGAATTGGGATAGGGGCGAAGTTTGGTAAATGATTACGTCAATAGCACCGTAATGTTTTTACTCTTAAATATATGATAAGGATTATTTAATGTGGATTTTGTTTGTCTATTGAAGCTACATCTCCATGATTTTAGAATTGTTTATTAAACTTTACGGATATGTGGGGGCTAATTAAATAACTGACACATAAGATGGTGGTCGACAAAAGGTGAAATCTTAAAGTCACTTCCTTCCTGATTAACTTTCCAAAGGAATCATCACAAAGAGCATTGAACTTTTGTGGCTATTTAATTGAGGAAATACAAATAAGTCAATAATAGTAGCCGAATATATATAATTTTTTATATCTATGACATGACGGCCTTTTAATTTTTTTTTTTTTTACGGCATTGATATGACTCATGCATCATCACTTCAAGTAAGGAAAAGTTATGAATCATTTCACAACGATTAACAATTTAAAGAATAGGACTAGCGATTGCATGCCTGGCATGATCTCAATAGCATCTAGAACATGCAATATTTTATTTTATTTTTTAAAGATGGGACTAATAATTGCAGGACCCGAAAGGAATGATCGTGTTACTTTCATCGTCGCCTACTTCCCAACAAATAAAAGAACTCAGAGATCAATTGCGCGGCTATACCTCCATTCTGCGTCTTTCAATACGATATATGAGGAGACTTTGGGTTTCTTTCGTTGACTTGTTGAGCTTTTTCATCTATACCAAGCAGTCTTCTAAACAAATCAATACACTTTAAAGTTTGGGAAATGTTATCTACAAATTTCTAAACTTATTGTATGATTGTCAATTTCATTCTATATTTTTCAATTATATCAATTTAGTTTTAATCTTATTAATAATTTGTCAATTTAATCTTTCCGATCAATTTTGAATGGAAATTACTGAATTGGCATTCAAATCGGTGCTTGGTGTTTACGTAAATAATTTTTATAATAACTATTTTATTTTCTTCTTTTTTAAATAAACCTATGCCTATGGCTGGCAGAGTAAAAGGAAAGAAAGGAAAAAAAAAAGAAAAAGAAAAAAAAAGAAAAAGACAAAGAAAAGTTTTTTATAAAAAATATGGCCTCTTATTTTTAAAAGTGCCAATTTTAGCATGAGTCTCAATTTGGCTCAAATTTTTGTTGTCATGTAAAATAGTACAAACTTTAGATCAAGTCTCAACTCTAGGCTAAACTTTTTTGTCTTATAAAAAAGTACACAAGGACATGATGCAGCTTCGATGCAACCTTGAGGAAATGCAATGGTAGTTTATTTTATATGAGAATAATTTGGTAATACATTTATTTTCATTATGAGAGATTAAGGGTGCCATGAAAAGATATGATGGTTTCCATAGTTGGTTTTTAGACTCGATTTCTTTCGCAAAATTGAATGATTTGAAAATATATATTTTTAAAAATAATCACTTATATTGCTTAAAATAATTAGTTGATGAAATTTTTTTTATTATTGATAATAATTAAATTTTTAAATAATATTGATAATATTAAAAATATTTTAGCTTATTTATTTTTTAGATCGTAAAGTAGATCGTTTTTAGAAAAGTTATTTTTTAAATTATTAATTTGTCAGTACGCGTGTCAAACAAAATCAGATCTTTCGATAGTGACATACCTCCCCACGATAAGATTCGACCAAAAAAAAAAAAAAATCGCTCTGGAACTTCTGTCTTTTAGTTCTTTTAGTTAAGTAAAGCATGCCTTTAGGACATGAATATTTTATTATTTAACACCTCAAATTTAATGGCGGCGGCTCCCTTTTCGAACACTGTGTTTTAACTAATGAACAGTATGAAAAGACAATAGAGACATAGTGAAGGATCATTAGTATAAGAAAAGCTAAATTCAGCTTAAAGTTAAAGTACAATACGACATAGGTCATTTAAATAACCAGAAAATAATATATAATTGGCTTTTGGGATAGCTTTTGGGAATCTACCAATAATTATTGCACTCTTGCAACGAAATACGCGTTGAGGAATTATGTCCTATGATTGCCATGAGGGGTCATTGCGAGCATTTGAGATAGCTTTGGGAAAACGAATTATTTGATACGAGGTGAATTGCTAAAAAAATAGCATTTTGAATAATTGGGTTTCGGTATATTTTTTGTAAAGCAATTTAAAAGTTAAAAAAAGGAGAGAGAGAGAGAGGGCAGGGCTGCTGGGATCTGGTCACCTCGCATGAACCAAGGGCGAGCGTCAACTGGGCGATTAAAGGTAACCTGGTGACCAAAGGCGAGCATTGGCAGCCCTCGCCAACCCTTGTGGCGGGATGCTTTGCGACTCTTGACCCCCAACCTGAGACAGATTCGCGACTTACTAGATGTCACTTGCGACAACCCTCAACTCTCGGCAAGCTAGATTTGGGCGACGAGAACAGTGTTCGAGAGGGACTATTGACAATTGAAAAGCGAGCGCAACATACACATATGAAAATGTTAGTGATGGAAAAATTGAAATGACAAATATTCATTAAACCCTTGAAGTACCATTTTTGGAATGCTGAAAGTCAATGTTGATCTAGAGTTGCATTGGGCTTAAAGACTATGGAAGCTTAAGAGCCTTTGGCATTATACTACAAAATACTTTCAATTTTGGAACTCTTAGTAATATTAGGATATTTTCTTTGATTTTCTATATCTATTTTGATTATATATATTTTTGACTTGATTTCCTCTATTTTAGACTATAAATAGACTCTCCATGCACCATTGCATCATAGTTGCAGTAGTAAAGGATCACAATAGCGAAATAAATACATCCCTGCCACTCGACATTGTTCATTCGAGTGCCTTATTATTGTCTGAGTAAATGCCACAGTGGTTGGGTTACGATGTCAATGATGCGTCACCATGTCGAGTTTTATTTTTATCAAAGGTATTTTATGACGTTGCAAAGATGTGTCTTCACATAGTAACCTTTGTTTAGGGGCACTTGCTATAGCCACACAAGTCATATCAGCCACGTTTGTTAAGTTATTGTCCCAATAGCAAAGTCAATCCCAAAGGACGCCCGCTATTTGACTCCAACACCCGCAATTCTTGACTTTTACCTCTCGTTCCGAGAAGTCGACACCACCACCAAATTCACAGCCGTTAGACTAGAAACATATTGAAATCTTCTAGTCAATGGAAGCTCAGAGCCACCTTGTCTCGGATCGGTTGAGTTTATTTTAATTGAAGATTTTGCGACATTGTTCAAATTATTTTTCAAACTCAACTTGTGTTTGAGGGGATGATAGTAATTAGGATATTTAGATATCTCTTAGAGATATTTATCATATTTTCTATGATTTCTATATTTAATTTGATTATTTATTTTTTGTTTTCTCTATCTAAGCCCACAAATATACTCTCCATGTCTCTTTTCTACCTATCAAAATATATAGAAAATTCTCTATTTCTTTGTTTTGCTTTATTCTCAACTGGCACAATGACCTTTGAGAGCATAAAGGACCCTGGAAGTGCTCTCCCAAATGAACCCAATACCTTTAAGTGGTGGCGGCAACGACCAACTCTTGGGGTCGCCTTTCAGCTGTAGTGATTCTCATATTCACCAAGTGCCCTACCTTTTCCCCCAACTGTGTTAGAGAAAACTCCATTACTGTTTTGAAGTTGACAAAACATCTCCAAAAGTTTAGTCTGAAGACTTGCAGACTCAAAAGTTATAATCCGAAGAACTCCAGACTATTCTATCAAAATCCGATGACCGCGAGACTTTAGTCTAAAAAGTCTGCCTTCACTGACAGTTTCTAGACCGAAGAATGAAGACTTATCCAGATGCGGGATTATCTTCAAGAATTCGATTCGTATGGTTTCTAGAAGACCTTATGGCTGGATTTAGCATTTACTTTATTGATTAATCTGATTGGAACTTACTCCGATATGAAGATCGTTTGAGAGGCGAGTAAACTCGGAAGATTCTACTTATGGAAACTAAAGATCCTGATTGTATGGACGAACATGATTAACGAGCTTTTATCACAATCATCTAGCAACTCGAAGATCCCCTTGATTGATTATGTCTAACGGGTTGATTGGAAGAATTCCTTTGGTAAGTGCCAACGGTTATGAATGCATGAATGAGTATTTAAGGCGGACTCTCAAGTTGTTCAAGTGTGTGCGTGAAAGAAGAATTTCAAAGTCTGAAGCTCTCCAGTTACTTACTGGTTTCATTCATTGAGCTCAAAGTTGTATACAAAAGAGAGAGATACTTAGTGAGACTTTGTGAAAGACTAGTAGAGACTCATCACCGAGAAAGTCAAAGATTACAAGTTGTAAAATCTCTTTTAATTCATAGTGGAATCCAACCAAAGTGGGCTGTCAAGACGGGAGAGTGGACGTAAGCTTGGTGTAAGCCGAACCACTATAAACATTGTGTTCCAATTCTCTTTCCTTGAACTCTTTACTCTCATTCATATACTTGCATATTCATTTAAAGCTGATTACGTTCTTAGTCTATCATCTTCTAAAAGTAAATTACATCTACTAAGTCTTGTGAAGATTTTTATTTACACCTATTCACCCCCAATAGGTGGTTGCACTAGCCCTTTCAAACTGAAGGTATATTTTTTAGTTTTTCTAGACGTTATATTTGGTCATCCGCCAAAGAAAATTCGTTGTATGAGAAATATTATGTTTATTTGTTATGTTACAAATCTAGTGAAATAATGTTGACATCAAATTTAGCATAAAGTGTTTTTTTTTGGTAAGGTAAGTATAGTATTGACTTTTAACCAAAGGAACTTTACAGTAAAATAATCTTGGCACCAACAAACTTGCACTCATAGTGACAAATAAGTCATAAGGAGTGGAAGGGTGTCGAGAGTAAAATAAAAGCGGGAAAGCCAAAACTATGGCAACCCTCAAACAAACTTTACAAAGAAATATATGACACCTCGGAAGAGAAAATAAGGGGATCAAGTCCCCAGCTTCTTTGAATTCTCCTATTCCTTGGCGTAAAGTGTTTATTCAAGTGTTTTTTGAAAACAATTTATAGAGGACCAACAGATTCTAAAGATTAACACTTTGCCTGATTCAAGTAACGCTCTATTACTTGTCACTTTGTCAATATGCTCATTATATTTGAGAAGATAATGGAATAAAAAGTATTGTCAGATGAATTACTTCATAATTTGGACGCGCACTGAAAAAGAAGAAGAACGAAGTCTTAGAGGCAATAAATATCTTGTCGCTAACTCTCGATTGTCATGGACTCGCACTAGTCAAACTATGAAAACGTAACAAAAATTTATATGAGAAAGCATATCCAAAAATCCTGAACTTATTATACAACGATGAATTTAATTTAAAACTTTTCAATTTAACCAGTTTATTCCTAATTCTTTTAATGAGTTGTCAATGCAATCAACCTACTAATTTTGGTCAAAATTTATTGATATAGCAGTCTAGTCAACGCTAACCATCCTACGTAACACAGTCAGTGATTTGACATGGGCAAATTGATTTAAAATGATGTTATTTTGCATAATTTTCTGAACTTCTTCTCTTTTCTTTTGTGTTCACTACTCACCATCTTCCTTAACCCATTCTCGCGGTTTCCCTTCAATCTCTAAGAAAAGTTTAGGTTATTGTCCATTGTGTTTTGATCTACATACTCAAGTTGGACTTGCTAAGATGCCCGACGAACTCCAAGTTGAGTTTATTTTCAAGAATAGATTGATGTATAACAAACTCATGCGTTAGTTGTATTATATAAGGGCAAAAAGAGAATAGAAGAAAGGGAATTGCGAGTCGATTTCATGGAGCACAATGGGTTTAAAAGACATAGATTAGAACGCCCAAATCGTTTTCAGAGTTTTAACCAAACTCAATGCTACGATGGAGCTCGAGCTGCCATATTAGAGCTTGAGCTCAATGCAGCGATGTAGCTCAAGCTCTCCAGATCTAGGCCTCAAGGTAGATGCACGATGAAGCTCATTGTTGTGATGTAGCTCAATCTTGGTTGAGATCTCGAAGACGCCAAGCTCGAAGGCAATCTCAGGGAACGATGGAGGATAGAGCAAGAAGAAGATGGCTTTGCTTTTTCACTTCTACGTTCAGCAAAGATGGAGGATAAAGAAAGAAGAAGATGAACAGAAATCTGAATAAAAAGAATCAAACTGGTTTTTTGTCTTTATGTCATTCTTCTTGTATTACTTCCATCCAGCTTTTGTCTGAGAGTTTTGATAGTTTCATTTAGATTTCCAAGTTCTTGCTCCTTTGGATGACTAGTTTTGCATCTTCAGTCTTTGTCCAAGCTTTGATGATTGGCTTCATTGTATTTGAAGAATCAGACTAGTTAATATTAGCTCTCATTCCAGATTCCTGAGTACATTTGCCTTCTTGAGTATATCCGCGTACTTGAGTATAATCGGGCACCTGAGTATACCCAAGCTCATTGCTTATATCCACTAGCGTATGACTTTTTCGGAACTTCACGTTCATTGATTTCTCCACTTCCTAAGATTTTCTATTGAAAACTTTGTAGGCTTTTTTTTTTTTTTTTTTTGGTAAGGTAAGTAATATGTTGACTTAAAACCACAAACTAAACAGAAAGAAAGGAGGGGTCGGCACCAAAAACTTACACTCATAGGGATATACATGTCAAAATGAGTGGAATGGTACTGAGAAAAGGAAACAAAGAACAGCCAAAGAAAGGCTACCAAACAGCGAACCAGCTATAGCCAGAAGCTAAAAGGCGGCAGTAAACAAAAGGGAACAAAACGGGGAGGCAATGTAGCCAACACAACACCAACCCTTGCAGCAGCACCAGCAACAGACTAGTGGCAGACCCAAGAACCTTAGCCGAAGAGGAGGGTCCACATGCAAACAAATTAGGTTGAAAAGATAAAAGGACTAAAATTCCAGCATTGTTGCATCCTCCTATTGATGGGGTGTCCAGGACTTGATGGTAAGTCAAGGCTTTGTCCTTGACGACCTTGTCCAGGCGCTTTTTGAGAGTCAACAAAGAAGGTTTACCATCACGGAAGAGGATGTTATTCCTTTCCTTCCAGATAATGTTGCATAAAGCTCCAAAAGCGAACCGAGCAAGAGATTTGTAGAAGGTATCCCCCGAAAGGTAATTGATGGCCCAATGAAGGTTTTTTGACCATGAGTTGTTGCGCCAAGCTAAGTTGCATCTTGTAGCCCAGAAGATAGCAAGATTCCCCGTGGTGCGACACCCAAGAATAGGTGACCAACATAATCAGGCCAAGAATTAGAAAAGACACATCTAGCATCCGAAATTCTATCATAGGTTATAAGCAAGATCTAAGTAGGCAGTCTATTTCTAGTAATTAGCCACAGATGGAATTGGAATCGAGGGATCAATGAGCGGTTCCAGATAAAGGGAGCCCAAGGCACAGATTGACCTATTGGCCGGATACTTTCCTAAGCAAAGGCGGTTGTAAAAACTCCCGATGGATGACCAAGCCACCGAAAGCAGTCAGCATCTTGGCTTAGCACGGGAAGAGGCTCATGCCAAGAAGCTAAAACATTATGGATAGTAGATGCTGAGGCGGGGAGAGAAAAGAATTCAGCAATTGTGGCATGCCTAGAAATGCCCGAGCAGTAAATATCCAGATCAGAGAAGAAGAAGCTTAGCAGGCCTATGAGGTGCCAATTGTCAAACTTTGTAGGCTTTGTTTGTTGTGGAATAACCAAGGAATATTCCTTCATCTAACTTCTCATCAATTTTGTTAGTATGATCGTTAACATTCTTAAGAATAAAGCATTTGCATTCAAATGCACAAAAGTATGCATTCTTTGGTATTTTTTTTTTTAACATTTGTAAAGCTCATAAGAGGTTTTCTTATGTAATCGTCTTAAGAATCCACAATTAATAAAGTAACATGCATTTGAAATAAATTTTGCCAAAAAATATGAAGGGAGTTTGCTTTCAATCAAAAGGTTTTTTGCCATTTCTTGTAAGAAGCAATTTTCCTTTCAATAATTCCATTTTGATATGGAGTATAAAGAGATGAAAATTTGTGTTGAAAACCATTTTGATCACAAAAATCAGACTTTGATTTCCAAATTCTCCCATATGATCCATTTTGAAGCAAGAAATAATATTTTTTTTTTCATTTTTTCATTTTATTTGTAAATTTTGAAAAAATTGAAATACTTTGCTTTTACAAGCAAGAAAGAACACCTTAGTAAACCTGGTATAATTATCCACCATAGCCAAACAATATTTCTTACCACAAGTCCATGACTCCACATTAGCCCTGAGTATATCCATATGCAACAATTGCTAAGCTCGGTTAGTAGAAAGATGATCTATTGGTTTGAATGAACTTCTTGCTTGTCTACCTAGTATGCAAGCAGTATATAGCTCAAATTTCTTATACTTCATTTTTAGAAATTTGCTTGACACTAATGTGTCCCATTTTTTTTTACCAAAGATCTTATTCATCTTTGATACAAAATGAGGCACCTGATATCATCATATTTTACATCTAGAAGATAGATATTGCCATGTTTGCATCCTGTCAAGGTTTGAGAGTTGTCCTTTATACCAAAACACTTGTCCTCTTAGAGGCTTATCTGGAATCCAATGTTGCACAACTAACTTAGGCTAAGCAGGTTGTAATTCAATCTTGAGCAAGGAAACATATGATAGTAAGGCATTACACTTCAGTTCCTTTATCAATGACTTTTCCTTTAATATTGCCTCCAAATGAAACATTTCCTCTTTTGAGCTTGGCAAGTTGAACAAATTTGCTTAGATCTCTAGTCAAAAGTTTTAAGCATCCACTATTCAAGTACCATTTTTCTTATTCTTTGGTACTTATAATATAAAAAAAATAAAAATCCACACTTTTCTTTGGGACAAAGTACAACCCAAGTGCCAAAACTTGGCACGAGGGGACACTTAAGTGCCAAAAGTTTGGAAAGTGACACTTAAGTGCCAAAATTAGAGTAAAATGGATCACTTAAGTGCCAATCCAGCCAAAATCATGCCAAATTGCTGACGTGATGATTTTTCGATGAAGTGAGTGCAAAACGGCGTTGTTTTGTCTCTATGTGGTAAATAATAAATACAAAAATTAATTAAATTAAATTCAAAAATAAATTTACTTAAAATATTTATTTAAAAAAAATTAAAACTTAAAATTAAAAAAAAAATGGGGGCTGAAGGGAGGCGGGTGAGGGCCGAGCCTCGCCGCCGTTGGGAAGGGCCGACGATGGAGGGGGAGGGTCGGTCAAGGCCAAGGGCCGCCGACCCTCGCCGGATCGGGCGAGGACCGCGACCCTCGCCCCCGATCTCGATCGAGGGCTCACGGACCCTCGCCACCGATCGGTCGGCATTGCTGGCCCTTGGCCAGGGCTCGGCGACCCTGGTTGACACTCCCCCATCGTCGCTAGCCCTTCCCGGCGACGACGGGGAGGCGGTGAGGGCCCGCGAGCCCTCGTCCAGATCTGGGCGAGGCTCGCAGCCCTCGCCGGGTCAACTAGGGGCCGACGACCTTAGCCGACCCTCCCCTTTCATCGCCGGCCCTTCCGGCGGCGGCGGTGAGGGCTTAGCCCTCGCCTGCCTCCTTCCGGCTCCCCCCCACCCCCCACCTTTTTTTCTTTTTAAAATATTTTAAATAAATTTATTTTAAAATTCAATTTATATTAATTATTTACCACATCGAGACAAAACGATGTCGTTTTTGCATTTTTTAGCCATGTCAGCGTGCAAAACGACGCCGTTTTGCACTCACCTCGCCAGAAAATCGCCACGTCAACAATTTGGCTGGATTTTGGCTAGATTGACACTTAAGTGATCCATTTTTCTCCGATTTTGACACTTAAGTATCACTTTCCAAACTTTTAGCACTTAAGTGTTCCTCCATGCCAAGTTTTGGCGCTCCAGATATCCGTACCCTTCTTTTCTTTGGTACCTAAATTTGCTTGGGCCTTTTCATGTTAGAGGGCTATACCATTCCCAAGATAAACTTTTGAGTTGGTATCCAAACTTTTGGGAATTCTTGCTTGGAATGATTTCCTTTGAGTACTTGAAGGAGTCTTGGCCAAAATGTTTTGTTAAATGATTTTTGCAAGTGAATTTTGAAGGTTGATGCCTCAATCTTTCTTCAACCTTCATAAAATTATTTTTTATGCTTCTTCCTTTTCAAAATTGTTCACATCTAAATTTTTGCTAAGTACTTAGAATTAATTTGCATAAGAAAATTAAAGACCAACTCGGCCCTAAGAAAAATGGTTTTTTGCCTCACCTATGTACTAATGTCATTTGCTTTCACTAAGTTTTATTTTTTGTTTTATTTTTCTTATTTTAAACTAATTTTGGATCATTATTTTTTTTTTTTAGAGGAGAGCCCCTTGCGGGCTAGGCCTTCATGCCCAGCCCCCTTTTTTCTTCTTTTTCTTTCACATGGGCCTGGGCCCATCTAGCCCTCTCACTTTCACGGTTTAGCTCAAACCTCCTCCTCCTCCTCCTCCTCCTTCTTCTTCTTTTGCTTCTTTACAGCACGCGCGACAATGACGCCATGCGCTTGGATTGCGCCCGCATGTGGAATAGTGTGGTGCCCAACGAGAAATTTGGAAGAATAGGATGTAGATCGCACTCCTTCAATTTAGAGCAAGGAGTGGAGTAGACGGTTGACGTGACGCCAATTCAACTAAGAGGAAGCCCGATTGTAGTGCCAAGGGCTAGCTGCCAAACCCTCCATCGATCGGACCCTCCTCACTTATAAATAGGTGGGTTGTGAACTCGTTTAGGAGAGGTGGCGAACTCAGAGGACTTCCCCCAAGAGATATCAGGGGAGGCTCAAGAGTGAGCAAGCTAAGAGGGGAGAAGTGAGTGAGATCTAGGGGGTGGTGAGAGAGGCTTAAGATATGAGGGCAGAGGAGGAAGGAATCGGATCTGAGAGAAAGAGAGTAAGATATGAGAGAGAGAGAGAGAGAGAGAGAGAGAGAGAGAGAGAGAGAGAGAGAGAGAGAGAGAGAGAGAGAGAGAGAGAGAGAGAGAGAGAGAGAGAGAGTCCTCTCTTGGCTAACTTGCGGAAACCCCCACTGCGAGATCCTCGACGGTCATTGCCGGCCTAACGCCGCTACTCGTCATTTCACCGACTTGCCATTGATTTGGCTCATGGTGCTACTGCGATTGAGAAAGTCCAAAGCGGCCGAACTATTGGCCACGCCACCGTGATCGAGAGGTCTGAGCCGATCACTATCGCTTGTCGTGGTCGTCTCCATCGAGGCTCATGACAAAGGAGCTGAGGAAGTTGCAAATTGGGTCGTGGCTGCAAATTGGGTCGGGTGCACGGGTCTTAGTTGAGTAGGGTTCCTGGCTATTGGGTATAGCAAATGCGGGCTGGGCCTTTATAATTTTTCAGAGGATGGGTTGTTGGACTAGGCTCATTTGTTGAGCCCATTTATGCCGAGGACCCAGGTCAATTTAGCCTCGGGTTGGATGCGGGATTCGACCTAGCTCTGGTGGATTCTATAATATAATATAAAAATATTATTTTAATATAAAAATATTTTAATAATTTTTTTTTTTTGGTAAAGATTAAAAAAATATTTTTTTTTTTCCGAAAATCAGAAAAAGCCAAAAAAGTTTTGTTTTTTTAAATGCATGAAAAACCTTGAAAACCAAATCGTGTTTAAGTTCTTGTAGACAAATATAGGCTTATTTCAATTACGCTCTTATGATGCATGGATTTCTATTTCCTTAGTCTGGTTAGGAATTGAATCCTAGAACTCGTGATTGGTAAAAAATGTTGTATAAATGTTTTTACTTAATGTTTAAACAAGATTAGGTATTGAAATGACATTAGTGATTAACTAGTGTAATTACGTCCCCGATTCTAATGTCTCTAGTTGCGCAGGAGTGAAGTATTTCTCTTGATATTTCACTTGGGTTTCTAATCGATTTACCCCAAATCGATTAGTGGTAACTCTTATTTTAAAATTGACTTACAAGTTAAAAACTCAAATTATAAGTCGTGAATTAGTGGGCTTGAGAGAGCCCATGCTAAGTCTAATAATTAATCGAGCCATTAGCCTCCGCTCACCTCTACAAGTAGAGGGGCACCGAGAAAAGGAGGTTGCGACAGTTTAGTGACTCCTTTAGGGACTGATTTTTGTGAACTTAGGCCTTTTTGTCTTGTTTAAATGTTTCCCTAACTTGGGTTTTCTTCTTTTGTATGTGCGCGCGCAGGATAGTAGCTTAAGGATCAATTTTAATTTCGTTAAAATAAATTCTTTGTAATTATAAACTATTGTATATGCTTTAATGTTTTAGCACTAGCACATGGCACGCACAACCCGGCCGCTGGACTTGGGCTGCCATAGGATATTTTAGGATGGTGTTAAGAAATATACCACCTTGAATGTGAGACTGTGATACAGAGGTCACCTTATTTTTCCCCAAAACTTTTTAGGTAGAGCTAAGGTTATGAAGACTTGACACCGACATGAGACTACGACGATTAGATCACCTCTTAACTTCACTGAGCCTTCTTAGTTAGACATCAAGCCACATGTATCATGTGCATGTCTATGTGTTTGCCATTTTCTTTAAAAGTAAAGTGATTTCTTTACCCTTCTTTTGCTCAGTCTATTTACTTGTTGGCCCATGGCAATTTAGGTCAATCTTTTGGGTCCTAGTTTATATGCGATAGGAAGAGACAATATCCAGTTCATTCCCGCTCCTAAAGCAGAGCTCTTCAAATAGGGGGTGGGGGCCAGTTGGACCAACTTGCCTGAAAACGCGTGAAGGCCAAAATCGGTCATCTCCTATCATTGTTCCAAATCCTTGTTCATCCCAAAGTCCTATAGGCAATAGCACATTTTTGGTGCCCTAGGGCATCCACTTCTATGTTCGGTAGGTTCTAGCTAAACCCAACTCTAGAAAATATAACATCGCTATCGGAATGCCCCTAAAAAATAAGCTTAAGCTTGACATTTAAGAACTGAAAATTCATGTTGTAAAGGAAGTTCTTGAAACCAACCATAATACTTGCCCACTGTCGTTTTTGAATAACTGTTTTGAAAATCAACCAATGATCCAAAAAAGTGAGATTTTTCTCATACCCTTTTTTTAGGTTCATCATTTTCCCCATAAAAAAGATGCCATAAGTCTCTCGATGGCATGGGTGGTTGATCAGATCTTGAGAGGACAAAATTATGTTAACATGATTTTAGTCGAAACATTCCTATTCCTTAATCGTTTTAAAGAAAATAGAGAAAAACTCATGTTGACCTCCTCGAAAAATTTACGAGTTGGGTTCTTTTCTCACTTAAGTGAATTTGGATGCCACATGCAATTGTTTGAAATAAATTATTTCGAAAACCCACTACAAAGATTTGTGGTTTTAAGATTATATATCCCTAACCAAAGTTGCTTTAACTAGATAAATTCCCTAAGGGACTCTGCTCTTGAGGCATTCCTATGGTATGCTAGTTGGTTTCACGAAAAGAGAGCCCTCTTTGCCTACAAACGTTGCAATTCGATCCCGTTGCTTGGCTTCACCAATGCCACTCCCTATTACCCATATAGGGTAGCATGTCAGCATGGAGCCCTTTAAGTGATCCCGCCGCCTCTCAAGATAAAGATATGTCCAATCCTTTTCACCCATAAAAGCCGTGATTACGCAATCGAGATTGACATTCAAGGATACATGGAGGAAATGCCATCACCAAAAGGATCATGATGCCTAAAAGGCTCGAGGGATAAGGAAAAGGCTTATCACGCCTCTAAATCCTACATCCACAATCACTAGATCCCGGCAAGACTGTGATCGTTGGTCCCTGACCTAGCTAGCAAAATCAATCAACATGAGCAAATTGAGCATTTGCTAAGGGGCTTGGGAATAAGCTAGGTACATGTCTCAGAGCTAGTCCATGAAAGCAAATAGCTTCACAAGACCAAGGCTCGTCGTCGCATATAAAATAGCGATTGCATGCCCACAGAGTCAATGTTTAGAAAGTTTTGTCTTGTTACTAGTCCTATTGTTTTGGGACTTCCGCTTACTATCTAGTATTTCGTTATGTTATTTTAATTCCAAGTTTAGATGTCAAAAATGTCCTGTCTACGAAATCCTATTTTGATAAATAAAATTAGTTAGACCATTGACATGGGTCAATCTTCATTTACTCCCATGCTCATTCATCTTCTTGCAATACTAGGTGATTATGAATCGCTGATCACCAGTTGCCTGCACATGGCCTCAAGCAATAGTAATTGATGAGAATAATGTACAAAATCGCCTTGCTAATATTGAAGATGGCGTGGGACAAATGTCCATTGTCCTTCGACAACTCTCGAGACAAACTAAGTCTACTTAGACCAAGCCCAACCCCGTGGCTGCTCTATCATGAGAAAACACACTCGTGACATCTACAAACTTGCCATAGGATGACCAACAAGACGGACCCTTTGCGAGGATCATAAATAAGTTAAGCCAGCTACAGGATCAAGATCCTATTGAGCCGTCTAGTTATGCCACTGTTAAAATTCCAAAAGAGTTCAAAGTGCCTGAATGCGAGGGATACGCCGATACCTCTCACCCAGAGGCCTATTTGCAGGCCTACCTAGTCCGAATGATGATTTAATCATACCAATCAAATATGACTGCCTTACGGTTGTACATTGTAAGGAAGATTATCCTCCTTAAGACTTGGGAGGAATTGATTGATGTTTTTGCCTAGAATATAATGTTGACATCGACATTGACATCAACCCACCTTACGAAGAGCTGATAGGTGCAAAGGTGAAGGATAATGAGTTCTTAAGAGCACATGCCGCATCAGGAGGAGCTTGACTATCCAGTTTGACCTGCTGCCAACAGAAAAAGGATCAATGAGAGAAAATATCGATGTAGCCTTGCATGATGAAGGGACCACTAAGCAGTATCCCATTACTAAGAAGCTTCCCACTAAGAAAGGCAAGGAGCTCGTGGATGAGGTCGAAACTATAAAACCTATTTAAAACCAAAGCATTACAACACAACTTCCTTGGCTTACCACAAGAGCTAGGGTCCAAAGACTGCTGACCTGCATCAACCTAGGAAGCGAAACTCTACCATCTCCTAATCTCTTTAACAAGCTCAAGTTGGCAAAACGAAAGGCTTTACTTAAGAGGTCAAGACTAGATGTTAAGAAAAGAAAGCCTAAGCAATCCAAGCCAACACCTACCACTGAATGTAAGCAAAATCTGACAGCTAATGAGCCGCCATGCCAAGGCTTCGAACATCGCCCGTGGTATAGTCTCGAGAGCTACCAATATTATACAAATGAGGTCAGTCATTTATCAAATGACTGCCTCCCACCCATGCATAAGATCCAAAGCTTGTTAGAAGGAGGAACATTCGTCTTCCAAGGCTTATCTCCCGATGGACTACTAAATTTGTCACTTGACCATGAGGATGATGTAAACGTCTTATCATCGGTTCGAAATATCAACGCTGAAGAAAGCAATGAAATGATCTTAGGAGAGTCTAGTCTCCTTAAAGTTGTAGAATTCATCACTGTAATGAATGAAATGTCAATGTAATGGGAGGACTAGTCGCCTAACCAAGACATGGTGAGTCTATCTTGCCTTCACAAGATTACGATTCCCAGAGAAATGGGATTACCTAATCTCTGTAAATATAACGACACGACTTATCCCATGACCCACTTGCAATATTTCCAGGTTGAAATGAGTCGGCACTGCAACTAGACGTCATTCATAACTTAGACTTTCGAAGAGAGTCTCACGGGGCCCACATTGCAATGGTTCTTCATGGCAAAGATCTACCTCATGAGGGATTGAAATGAGCTATCTTACGTGTTCCTGCATCAATACCAAGCCAAGATAGGAATCGTATTGCTTGACGAGGAGTTGCTTTGCATCAGAAGAAGACCAATGGAGGATTTCCGAGCATATGTAGAAAGGTGAGAGGCTTTCGTGATGCAAACCATCCCTCAACTAACCAAGGAAGAAATGATAAAGCTATTCATAAAAGCTTTGCCCCGTAAGCACCGCTCTTGGTTGCATGGAATGTGCTTCCATAACTTCAACAAAGTAGTCCTCTCATGTAAATACTTCGGCTTGATTCCAGGGCCAACACCGTCAACTATCAAAATGCTCCCTTTCATAGGAGTTTTCATGAGTTTTAGTTGTTTTTATAATATCTTGTTTTCTATCATGTCTAGTATGCTACTGTTGCATTTTCCATTCCAATAATGTAATTTGTTGTCACTTAGTGAATGTACAATTTTGATATTTCGTTTTGAGAACATGAGGGGGTATCTTAAACTAGCCCGATGATGCTATCTAACCATGAAAATATCATCTAAGGAGAATTCTGAGGGCTAGGCTTCTTTATAATTCTTTTAAAAAAAAATCTTTTGAAAATAAAAAGAAAAATATTTCATTACTAAAGACTTTTTCTAAAGCATGTGTGAAACGTAATCATGTTTGTTTTTTTGACTTACTTACTTCGTGTCTCAGAATATCATCCTTTTGACTTAGCATGACGGGGACATTTGAGACTAGCACATCATGTAAACTTGCTGGATTATAAAACATTCTTTCAAGAAAACAAGGGCATACAAAAAAATCACCCTATTTAAAAGAAAAAAAAAACACACACACAAAATGTACATCTTGTTCCCTGAACATAATTTTGAGAATGATGATTTCTCTCTTTTCCATTTATAGGGGATGAAAGACAAGGTATAGTAGGCACAAGCACACGGTTGAACTCCAACTGTGGCAGGGCAATTTGTGAATCCTCCATACTACTTTTGGCCTCCCCAATTTTTCGAGTTATCTCAACAAACCATCCCTGGAGCTCTGCACACTCCACCTCCCACTTGTACCACTTTGTCTCAAGTTTGAGTAGTGTCTCCTTCATACAATGTACTTTAAAAGACCATGCATTGTAGTTTCATTGATGGGATGTCCAACTTTAGTAAGCCAAGAAGCACAGAGAAGAAATTCCTTCATTTCCTATGAATTGGCTACTGTTAATAGGGAGAAAATCTAGATAATCGAGATGCATGCTCTGTCAAAGAAGTAACTATTGGTGGAAAACTGGAGGTTTCGATTGTCCATCTCAGATTCCATGGAAGCCTGAAGTACATCACTTTGCCTAATGCTGCTAATGTTCGTATAATCAAAGGTAGGAAAAAATTCTACAGAAGGAAGGTGTTAAAGATGGATTAATGACCATTGATCGCAAATGAGAAAGGCCAATCAAAAGGAATGTTGAACCGTGGTAAGACAAAATGGCTATCACCGACATTTGAGACATTTTGAGAAGTCATTTGAGGAAGGGTAGTTTGGTATCGTTTCTAATATCCCCCTTCTAGCTTCGTTTTTAACATAGTCTCCCTATTTGACAGGAAGTATTAGGATTTAAGGAATAAACTCAATGGGCTAATTTGAGCAAATCAATACTAGCCAAGTAAGCGCATTGGAGTAACCCATATCAAATTCACCTAAATCGATATAAAAAGACATGTTGTCTCAGAGCCGGTTTAATTATATAAAAAGGAAGCACTTTATAAACACCACTGGTGTCTCGGCCTAGTGGTATGAGGGATGAAGCGGTTCGGGAACGATCAGGATTCAATCCCCAAAAATGGCAACAAGCTTGCCATGTAAAAAACTAATTAAAAAAAATTGTTTCTCTTGCTTTTGCAAAAACCAGAAGAGTGCTTGACCTAATGAAATCAAAAGTGTAGGACTTCATACCCTCTTCAAGTTTTAGGACCACATGTCCATTGGGTTATTTGCAAATCAATGAAAGAGTAATGTTTTATTGCTCCTAATTGTTCAATTACTAAGAATTCGTATACTGACACATTCCTTCCTATCCGTTATAGGATCACCTGAGTACTAAAGGTGTGAACGACGAACCAAAGAGAGAAATGTCAAACTCTGATAAACTCTCCTAAGCGAAATGGCATCCCAAGTATCGCTAAAACATATGATAAGAATCTTTCAAGTAACAATTCGCATTTGCTTTTGGCCCCATTGATGGATTCATTTTTATCTCTTCTCTTATGCAAGGCAAAAGAAGACACACCGATCAAATCAATGATCAGATTTCCAACCTTGACTGATCATTCATTTGTCATCTTCCCATTGAACAAGGACAATCCGTGGACACCCACTAGTGAATAACCCCTTTGGTGTTCAAAATTTAACATTTTGTAGGAATAATCTTATTAAATAAATACTTTTAATGTTGTTAATAAAGCTTCTTGAATATGATAAATTGTTTGTGCTAGGATTACAAACTCCCTCATGCTTGAAATGCTCCATGCCTTTCAAAATGAATTATGCATGATGATCTTGTCTATCTAAGTTACTGATTCCAGCAATGATTATCAAAATAAATAGTTGAATGAATAATATGAGATCGATTGAGCATGCTAAATGAGGTGCATCAGAATGATGAAAGGCAAGTTATATCCCACACACAGTTCCCTATTTATACACTTGTGAGATGTGTATAGAAAGTTCTTTATCTGTAGGGTAAAGGGTTTTCTCGCGAATGATACAATAGCCAAAGTAATGATGGGCATTTCATTTCTCTATCCTAAACACTATAGGTTATCCATTGCTTACCCCCTTTGAGCCCCATACAATTGTGAAGTTTCTTTCATATTATCCCTATCAAGAACCATCCCACACCAAGGCAGATCGAAGGTGAGGCAGCATCATAAGGTGAGAAAGGAGATATAAATTTTCTTGATCACACTTGCATCAATCTTTAGGTGTCTTTATTGCATTTGGCCACTCATGACAATTTAAGTGCTCTAGAATGATGAAGAGTGATTCTTTCTTTACCTTGCGCACTTGTATCTGTTGTACAACCTAATTGAATCTGTAATTTCACTCTCACATTGGGGCAAAGTAGGAGTCATTACCGTTCAAGCAGCATGATTCGGAGTGCCAAACAAAGATGAAGACCCCAAGAGTCTAATAGTAGTGTTTTGTTTGAACTTGCCTAAGCCAATCCTCAAACAACAAAAATGAAAAATTAAGGGCATGAAAAAGCAATGTGCCTAATTAAAGTAAGATCAATGCTCATAAATGTGAAAAAACTAGGGACGTGAAAAAGTAGTATGCCTGATAAAAGCAAGGCCAACGCCCTCAGACAAAAAGTAAATTTCAGCCATCTATATTCCCAAGCAAAGTTGTTGTTATGGTACAATTAATAGAGTCTCCACAAAAATAATCCCTGGTGGTGAGAAGAAAGACCGGTGGCAATGCCAAAATAATCACCAACTCTCACACTTTTTTTGTTTTTATTTTTTTGAATCCCTTTTTTTCCTAAACTATGAGTCAAGCCTATGTTACGTTCCTTTGTAAAAGTCTCTTTAAACTAGGGCATTTGAATTAACATAGGAATTCAAATGTCTATAATCATTGCTCGAAGAAGTCCGAGCAAGATTATTTCTATCTTTATTTGCAAGGTTTTTGACTTGTAAACCCAGAGATGATCATGCTGTAATTCTTTCATAAGTCTCGACCTTGATAATCCCCTTGATAAGCTGTTGACCAAGCCTATATTACGATCCTGACAAAGACCTCAGATTGATAAAGTTGTACCACTTGTGAGAATACTCGAACTCTTGCCAACATGAAGACAGTGAGAAGGTGTACTTCTTATAAACCCTGCATTAATAGTTGGGATGAAATAGCCTTTTCAATGAGAGTGAGTGGAAAGCCCTTTTAGATTGAAAGTCCCTCATTTGGCATGTTCAAGATGTCCACATTCTGAATGAAGATTATTTTTTAAAATTTTCTCCAGTGGAACTTTGGTGATGCAAAACCGACAAGATTGTCATGCATGAACTCCATTTGAATTCATGAATTTACAACATGTATAATCATGTATGTGTATTCCATATTGTCTAATAGGAGACATACTTTTAGAAATAAGAGATATCATAAGGTAAGCATATCTCTACCTATATTTCCAAAAAAACCTTGTGTCTAAGTATCCCATTGTCTTTGAGTACCTGCCACTGTCCAAGTACTTTTCTTTATCGACACTTGACCTGTTCAAGTTGTCTTTAGAGTATCGATGCTTGTGACTGCCCAAGTATCCCTTAGTATTTGAGTACCTACCACTATCCGAGCACTCTCCCTTATTGATACTCGACCTATTTGAGTTGTTCTCAGGATATGGATACTGGTGACTGCCAAAATATCCCATTGTCTTCGAGTATCTGCCATTGTCCAAGTATTCCCTTTCAATGACACTCAGCCTGTCTCAGTTGTCCCCAAGTTGTATCATTGGATATTTGTAGCTATCTAAGTATTCTACTGTTTTGTGTGCCTGCGGCCTAAGAAGCACAGACACGTTCGAGAACCTTCCGTGTCATGTTGGACACGTGTCGGCGTGTCCGACACGCGCCGACAATCTCGGACACGCTCGGACACGCGGTCAACACGTGTCGGATTTTCCAACATGTGGTCAACTCTTCTCGACACGCAAGTCGGAGTGTGTATGGCAAGAGGCTAGGTTTCTACTTTCTAGAGCGGCCTGCAAGCATGAAACCAGGCAATCGAGATGGTGACGAGTTGGAGCATGTCAGGCAAGAGTGAATCGTTGTAGAAGGCGATGGAGGGTGGAGACGAGGCGAGGGAGAGGAAGCAAGGCTGCGGAGGTGAGGTCGCACCGGTGAGGCCGCGATGGTGAGAGAAGGCTGGAGGAAGAGAGAACTGGCCGCGACGGAGGACTAGAAACAAGCTACAACCGCAAAAGAGGGAGGACCATAGGCAAGGCAGCCATGATTGCAACGAGGCGACCAAGAAGGAGGGAGCGGCGTTTTCCGAGAGTTTTCAAGGCTGCTCTTTTTTGTTTTAGGAAGAAGGGTTTCTAAAAGATAAATAATGGGTGCCGTGGAAGGAGAATGAGCATAGAAGGAGGAGGAGGCTACTGTTTAGGTTTCGAAGGAAGGGGGTGCCGTGGAGGAAGAAGAGTCTAAAGAGGAGCAGGCATAGGTAGCTAGGTTTGGGTTTCCAAGGAGGGCAGAAAAAATGAAAAAAATTAGGTGTCGTGCAAGGAGGAGGCACCTAGGAGGAATAGTTAGTAAGAAGCTAGTGTTTGGTTTTTAAGGAAGAGCGGAAAATAAAAATAAAAAATGATGGTGCCATGAAGAGGAAAAAAAAATTAAAATGGGATGCTCGTCCACCAACTAGGTGGGATTTGTCCTTTTTCTATTTCTTTTTGGAGGGAGAGGGTGGAGGGTGATTTCAAAAAAAGAAAAAAAGATGAATAATATTAAATAATAATAAATTATGATCACCATAAAAAATTATAAATTTATTTAAATAAACTGACTCTACTCTTTATTTTTAAAATAATCATATGTATATATAAAAATATTTATCTGTTATATAACATGCCCTAACGTGTAGGAATTCTCTATTTTTTTAGAAATGATATGTCGGCGTGTCACATGTCCGTGTCGGTGTTACATAGCTTGCAGCTACCTAGGTATGCCCTCTTATCACCATGACAATTGGCCTACCCGAGTTGTCCCCAATTTGTATCATTAAATATTTGAGACTGTCTAAGTATTCTACTGCTTTGTGTATATGTGGCTATCTAGGTAATCCAATTCTTTTGAGTGCCTGTGGTCATCTAGGTATTCCTGAAGTTTTATTTTCCCTATGGTGCACTCGAGAAAAGTCGCCTGCTTAATAGACGTCTAGTCCCCCTTCATTGCCACTTCATCGAACCGACGTGCTTTCATAATGTGGAGTCCCCTTACATCGAACCAGCGTGCTTTCATAGCCCGGTGTCCCCTTTCATCGATTTGGTGCACTTTCGTAGCCTTGAGTCTCTCTATATTGACCCGGTGTGCTTTCGTAGCCCGGAGTTCCTCTTCATCGACTCGGCGTGTTTTCGTAGCCCGAAGTCTCCTTATATCGACTCGACGTGCTTCCGTAGCCTAAAATCCCTCTTCATCGACCCAATGTGCTTTCGTAACTTGGTGTCCCCCTTCATCGACCCAAGACAGTTTCGTAGCCTTATGTCCTCCTACATTGACCCAGCGTGCTTTCATAGCTTGAAGTCCCTCTTTATCGACCCGGCGTGCTTCCGTAACTCGGAGTCCCCATTCATCAACTCAGCATGCTTCTATAGCCCGGAGTCATTTACTAACGTAGCATGCTTTGTAACCCGAAGTTAGGTAAACAAGTTTTTGCTATATGTTACCGAAGGAAGGTTCGAGTCCTAGACAAACAACTTATTACTCCAACAAGAGACCAAAGAATGGTTTAGGTCCTAAAAAGCAATTTCCCATCAAGGCAACAAAAGAAAGGTTTGGGTCCTAGATAAACAACTTGTTGCTCTAGCAGACGACTGAAAAACGGTTTGAATCTTGGAAAAGTAGCTTCCCCATGTCATCAGGTAAGATGAAACCTTGTTACTTAACAAAAAATCCGAGCTCACATCCTGTATCATTCCTTCTGGGTAAGTAAATACATGTATATTCTTATTCGTCTTAATATGCATTATGCTATATTACTCTTTTTGCATTGGACACCTGGTCCCAAAAAGATAGCATCTACTGCTCATTCATGGGCAAAATTTCAGCATCATTTCGTTTTTGAACGAGACGTTTGCTAGCTCACTGTCAAAGAGGGGCAACTGTTGACACTTAAATTTTGACTAAGTTTTTAGAATTAAGTTGTATAAGAAAATTAGGGACCAACTTGGCCCTAACAAAAATGATTTTTCTCATCATCTATGTGCTAATTTCATTTGCTTTTACTAAGTTTTATTTTCCTTATTTTAAACTATTTTTCAATAATTATTTTTTTTTTTAAAGGAGAGGCCTAGAGGGCTGGGCCTTCACACCTAGCCCCATTTTTTCCTTCTTTTTCTTCCATATGGGCCCCGGCCCATTTGGCCCTCTCACTTTCATGGCCTGACCCGGCGCCCCTTTTCTTCTTCTTCTCTACAGCACACATGTGTTGACGATGACACACGCTCGGACAACGCTTGCGTGTGGAATAGTGCGGTGGTCGGCGAGAAATCGGGAGGAATAGGATGCATATTGCATGCCTTCAATGTTGAGCAAGGTGTGGAGCATATGGTTGAGGTGACACCAATTCAACCAAGAGGAGGCCTAGTCAGAGCGTTGAGGGCCGGTAGCCTAACCTTCCATCAACCGGATCCTCCTTGCCTATAATAGGCGAGCTGTGAACTCGTTTAGGAAAGGGAGAGGCGGCGAACTCAGAGGAGTTCCCCTGAAAGACATCAGGGGAGGCTTAAGCAAGTTGAAATGGGAGAAGTGAGCAAGATTTGAGGGGCAGTGAGTGAAAGCAAGATTTGAGGGGCAGTGAGTGAAAGGCCCAAGATTTGAGGGTAGAGGAAGAAATCGGGTCTAAGAGAAAGAGAGTGAGATGTGTGTGTGTGTGTGTGTGTGTGTGAGAGAGAGAGAGAGAGAGAGAGAGAGAGAGAGAGAGAGAGAGAGAGAGAGAGAGAGAGAGAGAGAGAGAGAGAGAGAGAGAGAGAGAGAGAGAGAGAGAGTCCTCTCTCGGCCAACCCGCGGAAACCCCCACCTCAAAATCCCTGACGACCGCTGTTGCCCCAACGCCGTTGCTTGTTGCTTTGCTAACCCATCACCAATCTAGCTCATGGTGCTATCGCGATTGAGAAAGTCCAGAGCAGTCAAGATACTGGCCTTGCCACCATAACCGAGAGGTCTGGGCTGATCGCCATTGCTTGCCGCGATTCTCTTCGTCGGGGCTCATGATAGAGGAGTTGAGGAAGCTACAAACCAGGTCGTGCTTTGGGTTAGGTGCGGGGGTATCAGTCGGGTAGGGTTCCTGGCTATTGGGTATGGTAAACACGAGCTGGGCCTTTAAGTTTTTTTAGAGGATGGGCTGTTGGACTAGATTCATTTGTTGAGCCCATTCACATCAAGGACCTAGGCAAGCAGCCTAGGTCAGTCTAGCCTTGGGTCGAATGTGGGGATTCGACTTGACTCCACCAGATTCTATAATATAATATAATATTATTTTGGTAGTATAAAAATATTTTAATAAAAATAAAAAAAAAATAAATTTTATTTTCAAAAAATCCGAAAAAACCAAAAATAATTTATATTTTTCAAAATATTAGAAAAAGCCAAAAAATAGTTTTTTTTTTTTTTTTTTTTACAAAATGCATGAAAAGGCCTTGAAAACCAAATCATGTTTAAGTTCTTGGAAACAAATATAGGTTTATTACGCTCTTATGATGCATGGATTTCTATTTCCTCAGTTTGGTTAGGAATTGAATCCTAGAACTTGTGATTGGTATGAAATGCTACATAAATGTTTTACTTGATATTTAAACAAGATAAGGTACCAAAAGGACATTAGTGATTAATTAGTGTAATCAAGTCACTGATCCTAGTTTTTCTGGTTACATAAGAGTGAAGTATTTTTCTTGATATTTCACTTGGATTTCTAATTGACCCACCCTAAATCGACTTACAAGTTAAAAACTCAAATTATAAGTTGTGAATTAGTGGGCTTGGGAGAGCTCATGCTAAGTCTAATACTTAGTCGAGCCATTAGTCTTCGCCCGTGCTCGCGAGTAGAGAGGCGCCAAAAAAAGGAGGTCATGACAACAATCTAGTTTGGACTTGTCGTAATGTGGAATTTGAATGGAAAAGATATGTTGCAAGGTTTTCGAACCAAGAGATTTTTATGTTTGAAATATTTCAAATTTTATTTTTGAGAGAATCATTTTCATTTTCAAGCAAATTTCCTTTTTCCATGATTTCCAAAACTTCCTTGTTTAAAGATACAATCTTTTTATCTTTGGAAAGATCTTGTTGCCTTAACCTTCCATTTTCCTTCTTCAACTCAATGATTTTCCTAAGAGTAAATTTAAATTTCAAACATAATTCATCAATAAAATCTAACTTGTCATCAAGGATTTTAAGGTAATTTACCTTGATTTCTTGTTCATACTCCGAATCTACCATTAGATAAATGTTAACATATACATCTTCATCACTGTCCTAACACATAGTGTCACTATAGGTCTCTACTTTGAGGGCTTTCTTCTTCTTCTTCTTCTCAAAATTCTTTTTCTTTTCATCAAAAGTGGACAATCTAGTTTGATATACCCATGTTTTTTGCATTCAAAGCAGATTATGTCCTTACCTTCTTCTTTGCTCTTGAAGGATTTTGTCTCCTTAGATTGCTTAACTGTTTTTTACCTTTGAAGTTCTTTCCTTTCTTTGCCATATTCCTGAATTTTTTCACCATCAAGGCTAGTACTTCTTTGTCTTCTTCTTTTACTTTAGAATTTGTTTCACTAGTATCACAAATGTTAGTTTAAAGTAATTGACTTCTCACCTTTGGGATTATCATCATCATTCACTTGTTCTGCCTTGTATGCTAATCGAGTTTCAATTAACTCATCAAGTGAAAGAGGCATGATCCTTTGTATCTCTCAAATAGATGTCTTTATGTTATTTCATTCTTTTGAGAGTGCTCACAAAAGTTTATTCAATTTCTCAACGGCGGTGCAAGTCTTCCCCTGATAAGCTAGTCCATTGATGACTTTGGTGAATTCGTTGAACATTTTAGGGATAGTTTCAATTGGTTTTGTTTTGATGGGGTCGTATTTACCAAAGAGAATGATTGTCTTAGTCGCCTTAACTTTGTTAGCTCCTTCAAAGGTCACAGGTAATTTGTCTCATATTTCTTTTGTTGTTTCACATGAAGGAACAATGTTATATTCAGTATGAGATAATGCACAATATAAAGATTATAGTGCTTTAGCATCAAGTGCTTCTCGTTTAAGTAATTCTTGTGGAATGATGGTTCGCTAGGCTGGAACTCTTGTTTGATTTGATTTCCTTAACTCATTTATAGCGACAACAACAGCATTTTGGCTTGATGTTGTGACATTCACTCCATTTTGGGCAACTTCCCACATTAAAGGATCTGTGCTTTCATTTTTTTCATCCTAGATATCACAATCTTTGCCATCAAAGTAAAGAGGTATGGTGTTACTTTGTCCTTCAACAATACATGGTCCAATCATGCTAGCTAGAATTGATCATGAACTCACGAAGTAAATAGTTCAAAACAATGAGCATTGTACTCTTATAACAATTGTTGTTGGCTGATAGTGCCACTTGAATGGAAGTGAATAGGTAATTTCAAGAAACCTAACAAAACATTACGGAATTAAAAATGTCAAGTTTGATATAAGCATAATAAATAAAATAGTACATTGATATAAATAGGATCGAGTTATATTAAGTGGTGTGCTTTTATAAGGCAAAAATGGGAAGAAGTACACCCCAAGTGCCAAAATTTGGCACGAAGGGACACTTAAGTGCCAAAACTTAGAAGGCGAACCTCGCCGGAAATTCTATGTGGCAATTTTTATTATTTTTCTCGCCTATGTGGCTCACCGGAGAGGTGAATTAGCAAGGAAATGCAAAAATGATGTTGTTTTTGCGCGGATTTGAATTTTAATATAGAAATTAATTAAATTAAATTATAAAAATAAAATAAATAAATAAATTTTAAATTTTAAATTTTTTAATAAAAGGGGGAGGAAGAAGGTGGCCGAGGGTTGAGCCCTCATTGTCGCCGCCTCCTTGCTGTCGTGGGAAGGGCTGATGACAACGGGGAGGTGGCGGCAGCGAGGGCTCAGCCCTCGCCTTGTGCCTTATCTTTCCACCCTTTTTTTAAAATTTTAATTGTTTTAAATAAATTTAGTTTTTAATGTAATTTAATTAATTTTTATATTAATTATTTACCACGTTAGAGACAAAACGATGTCGTTTTTGCATTTGTCTAGCCACGTTGGCGAGCAAAATGACATTGTTTTATACTTACCTCGTCAGAAAATCGCCACGTTAGTATTTTGGTCGGATTTTCTTGCTGTTGGCACTTAAGTGATTTATTTTGCTTCGATTTTAGTACTTAAGTGTCACTTTTTTAACTTTTGGCACTTAAGTATCCCTCCATACCAAGTTTTTGCACTCCAGGTGTCGGCACTCGCAATAATGAATATAAGTAGAGAGATAGAGAACAATACACCCGAGTTTTATAGTGGTTCGACTTATTATAAACCTAAGTCATCTCTCCCAGAATAACAGCCTACTAGCTTGATTCTACTAGTAATCTTTGAGTAGTTATAATAGAATTTGCCGCTTATACTCAAGCATTTCTTCTTAAAACTAGTAGAAATTATACTTAAGCAAGTAGGTCACATTGTCTTACACCTAAAAACAAACTATGATATTGCCAACACTTCTCGAAAGATTATAATTTCAGTGCTATCAAAAGATAATATAATATAAAGCTTTTTAGAAATTTGGATTTTGAATGGTTGATCACTTGTATCCTCTCCTTGGTGCCTTGTTGATCTCCTTGTATTTTCCTTAACATCCAATGTTCCCGTTGACAATTTCCATGAGGATCATCTCCAAGCTAATCGTTGGACAATTATTGAGTAGATCAATTTAGTCGTTAGAGTAGATCAATCTTGAGTTTCCATAGATTGCGCAAACAGTTAAATCTTTGGTTTCCAAAAATAGAGCAGCTTAGCTATGGAAAATATCTTGCCTTTATTATAATTGTCAATCAACCAAGATATCACGTGATAACTCTATTTTATGCAATAAATAATGCAATATTTGTGAGAAAATGTTTGGATTTACTTTTAGTAACTCGAATTTTCCTTATTTCTACAATATAATAAGACATGGAGAAAATATGGGAAAACAGTAAAAAGAAGGAAAGGAAAAATTCTATGATTCAAGAATTCAAATCAGGAAGTGCTAGAAGGTGGATACTAAATTAGGGATTTTGTGATTTAATTTTAGCAAAAAATAAGCAATAGCCTTATGATAGTAGTCTTGGATGTGTCTATAAATAGGATAACATTGAGAGCTTGGAGAGATTGCCGGGTTATTAGTTTTAGATCATTTTTCATTGTTTTGGGAGTTTTTAAAGTATTTTGAAGAGAAGGCAAAAAGTGGTGACAAAATTCTTATTCTTTGAATTATGATGTTGGGTTTAATTTATATTTTTGTTTCTTCTTTTGTTATATTCTATTTTATTTTTATTTTTGTTAGGGCTATGATGCAGCCTAACCATGATGATATGAATTTCATGCTTTTTGTGTTTTGCATTTGATTTCATTCATGTGAGTTACATATTATTGTGCTCAATGCTTTAAGTGACTGTCTGCTCTTTCAATGATCTGATGTGCATGCTTAAAACTGAAAAATGATAATATGTAATTACTGCTTATAATATATGACCATGAATTAGAGGTGGCCAAAGGCATACCATGTTATTTGTGTGGCTTTTGGTAATGAGGTGGTCTAATGATTCATTGTAAACTAGGAAAGTTAACAGATTTTAATGTACTTATGTTTATTTAGATTCATATAGAGATATAGTGGATTGATGACTAATTAGGTTTGCCATACCTAGAGATAGGATAGTAAATAAATTAGGAAATTCTACTATCACATGTTTGATAACGTTTTTTTATGCGTAATGATTTAAAACTTATATCTAGTGGTTATGGTGAAATTGGATGCTATAATATATTTATTTGATTGATTAACTACATTTAGTTCCGAAATTTTGCTTCTAAGATTGTCAATTTTAATTTATTCTCAATTCTATTTTGATCTAGTAGATAAATTTTAGAATTAGTTCATTTTTAATATTTAGTTGGTTTATTAATCATCAATCCCCATTGGACAATATTCTTTCTCATTATTATTTTACTTGTTTGACATGCTCTTTTGCATTTAGAATTTTACGAACATCACGCGTAATTGATTTCTTATGTGTATATCATCTTTGAAATTGATGGTCAATTACTTTCTTCTAAAATAGGAATCCATATCATATTAGAAAGCTGTCAAAAAATAAAATAACTTACCTCAGGATTTAATCTTGTAGCTCGTGACAAGATCCTCTTATATCGCAATCCTTGATTATATCCAATTTCCCAGTGACATCAAAGTTTCGCTTATAGCAGGCTTTTGCTTATATCAGACTTTTGTCATATTTGACTTTCTGTTTATTTCCAACCGCTTCTTATTAGGAGTATGATGGTGATGTAAATCCTATAGACTATTCACTTTGGTACCTCCAAGTCTTTATGAACTCCCCATTTCTCTAGACTTATTCACGTACGTTCCTCTAGCCACATTGAATCGTTTCACTTAGTACGTCATAGTTCCTTTTATGCACATACAATGAATTTTTGTGTCAACTTTAAAATATTTAGGAGGTTAACTCAACACTAAGGAAGACCAAATGGATAGCAACTCGTCAATCAACTACTGGTACGAAGCTTGGGTATAATCATGAGAAGTAGCTCATTATATCAACTACAAAAAGATATTTTTCGCATGATGTAAACAATCTGGATAGGACGACCTGTACGTTCCTTTGGCTAATATCATAGGTCAAATTGAAATTAACCGATAGCTTCAAGCCTAGAACTACGAAAGAAACCATGAATTGTTTTATCAACTTTAAAATATAATGGGAGGTTTTCTCAAAACTAAGGAAGACCAAATGAATAGCGGCTCGTCAATCAACTACTGGCGGGAAGCTTGGGTATAAACATGAGAAGTAGCTCGCTATGTCAATTACAGAAAAATATTTTTCACAAGATTTACACATTCTGGATAGGAAGAGCCAGTTATTCCTTTGGCTAATATCGCAGGTCAAAAGGATATAACCGCTAGCTTCATGCCTAAAACTCCGGAAGGAATAATTGAAGCAGAATCTAATTGATTGTCATTAATTTGGTAGAATGGACTATTACCAAGTATAACTAACTCTAATTGGAGAAATCTCACCATTACCAAGAACTTTTTATTGTAGAAGTGACCAGATCAGCGGTGATTATGTCCGTCAATTCAAGTGGCAAATTAGACCTTTTAAAGATTTTTTAACGATTAGTCAGGATATCAAAAGACTATATAAGAGAATCAACGTATGCTGAAGTAGACACGCGTCAGAAAACTAAGAAAGTTATAAAAAATGATATAGTCACATTCTTATTATGAGAGAAATTTGTGTTACTTGTGATTTACTCTTTTTAGAGTTGTTGCTATTGAATTTGACATTTGAGGAGTGTAAAAATGTTTTAGCAGTGCTTAATTATTGATAGTATGATTTATCAACTTCGGGAAGAAAACACATGCTAAGTTGCAGCCACTCAAGAGATCACTATTGGAATTTAAGGTGTTGGTCACTAATAGTGTGGGAGAGTCGACACAGGCTTAGTCATAAGTTCAACCATTATAAGATCAGCGTGCATCATCTTCTATCTTTCTACTTATTTTGTATTGTAGTCATTAAAGTTCATTTCCATTATAAGATCCAAAAATGTTAAGTTTTTATAAATTACCCTACTCTCTCTCTCTCTCTCTCTCTCTCTCTCTCTCTCTCTCTCTCTCTCTCTCTCTCTCTCTCTCTCTCTCTCTCTCTCTCTCTCTAAAGGTGTTGGTCATCTTCCATTATCTTTCTACTTATTTTGTATTGTATCTATTCTCATCAAATTTTGTTGTGCCTTGTCTACTCCCCTCTCAATTTTTGCTCACAACTATATAAGGGATAGTCAATTACTTTCCTTGAAAATGAATTTCAAGTGACCATTTCCTTCAACATAGAATTTTTCTTGAATCGTACATACCTTGAGTTTTGGTTTGTTTTCCCAATTGTCTAAAGTCAGATTTCATGCTGGTGCAATTGGCCCACATTAAGTCTATGTTATTGAGCATTTGATGTGTGTGTACAAATAAGAGACATTCCCCTTTAAGTTCTCCCTTTGAGTCTCTTCTTCCTCCAAGAAGTGTGAGTGAGTGAATTTTAATTTTGAACAATCTACCATGCTAAACACACTTCTCTTAGGGCACTCTTTTAATGAAATTGAAATCTTAGTCACTGAAAGGTGTTGACAATTTTAAATGCTTGAAATAGAAAATTAAAAGTTGTTAAATAATAACTGAAAATTGATGACCGACTATTATTAATTTCTTGCCATACATAGAAGTGTGATCGTTGGGGATATGTTTTGGCAATATGGATGTAAAATTCTACTTGACATCAATTACTTTTTCTACTTAATGTATTAATTAGTGATCCAATCCTTACTTACACCATCGAGTGATTTTTTTACTTAATTAAATCTTTTAAATCATTGTTAGTTCAGATTTTTAAAAAAGCTTAATTTTTTAATTTTCAGCATTCAGGGTTATCAAATAGGCTTCCACTGTCGTGATAAAAAAAATGTTCCTTCTTTTAAAATATAAAAATGATATAACAGAAAGGTCCGTCCCAATGGTCTATTCCAGATCCTTTCTTCACATGGGGCTTGCGTTCCTTTCCGACACTTTGTCTTTTAAGGAATGAAGAGGTAACCCTGTGATCATAAAAATTCGATCTTTTGTTGTCTAGTTAAAATTCAGGATATTTTTAGTTTGCAAGTAAGATCCAAGACAATTTCAAGTTTCAACTCCTTTCATCTATCTCGATGAAAATCAACAATTTGATTTTTTTTTCCAAGTTTTGATTGTATATATCGCTTAAAAAAATCTAGGTTTAAGTACAATTTTAGTCCTTTAATTCTCAGAGTTTGTGTAATTTGGCCCTCTAACTTTTATTTTGTTCAATCAAGTCCTCCAACATTCTCAATTTATGCACTTTAGTTCTCTAAGTTTTATTTTGTCCAATTCAGTGCTCAAACTTTTTTGATATATTATATCATGTCCTTTTATTAACCACTCTGACAAAATAATCAAATTAGTGTGGTAGTGATTGGCATTATTAACGTGGTGTCAAATGAGTTGCAAATGATCGAAAGCCAAACTAAGAAAAATAAAGAAAGAAATGCTAACTCGAAAGGATTAGTTTTTGCTGGTGAGGAATTGATAAAAAAATCAAGAAAATTACAAAACTTAGAGGACCGAAATTGCACAAACTGAAAAAGAGAACTTGATTGTATGAAATGAATGCTAGAGGACTAAATTACAAGAATGCTTAAACTTAGAAGACTAAGACTCTACTTTTTCCAAATACTACTGACGAATGTTTTATTAACAACAATAATTAATATCTTTCATCCTTCATCAACTAATCTCTCTAGGTAATTTAGGGCAAAAGTATCCTCAAGATTCAAAATTGAAGGTGGAAGAAAATGGTGGGGCGGTACAACTTGCGTCCCAAGACTCAAAATGGAACGTAGATTCTGCTTTGATTCGCGTGAGATTCTATCAGTAGCTGCACACACGTGCGGTTCCCATTTCTAAGAAAAGGGGAAACACATTGCCGTATCTCACGGAATAATATTACAATTTGTAGGGACAGTGCTGTGACACGTCAAGCTCGACAAAATGGACAAAAGCAGTGAGTGAGAGAGAGAGAGCTCAGAATTTGTATTTCTATTTTAAATAGGTCAAGAGAGCAGTACGTTCTTTCTCTACTTCGATCGTGTTTGAATGGCGAATTCTAGTAAGATGATGATCAAATTTGGCCAAATGAAGAGCAAGCTTTTCCCTCCTTTTAATCCTCCTCCATCGTATCCAAGCCTCCTAAAAAAGAGAACATCACAACTCCAATTTCAATCCCCTCCCATCAGTTTGCCCTCTCTCTTTCCACCCCACTTCTCTTCTCTCAAGCATAGCCTCACAGGCAGGTCACAACTCTTCTTGCCCCCCTCCTCCATCCCATGCTGGGTTCACGATATATTCATCAGTTATAAACAGGATGACACACGCAACTTTGTGAGCCATCTCCACGACGCTCTCGAGCGAAACAAGATAAGGGCCTTTGTAGACAGCAGTCTAGAAAGAGGACTAGAGATCACACCAGCAATCAACGAAGTGATTGAGCGGTCGAGGAGCGCCATCGTGGTGATCTCTCAGACCTTCGCCTCCTCGCCATGGTGCTTGGACGAGTTGGATAAGATCCTCGAGTGCAAGGAAAAGAAAGGCCAGCTGGTGTTCATCATTTTTGTGGACGTCGACCCCAAAGAGTTGCGTGAGCAGTCCGGATCATTCAAGCAAATTGGCCAAAGCGAAAAGGGTTTCGGGCAGGAGAATGCTGACAAGGTCCGGAAGTGGAGAGACGCTCTCCAAAAAGCTGGCAATCTCACCGGTTGGTCTCTTGGAAATAGGTACTAAGTTTCTCACGTGTTTTCTTGAGACGAATGCTAAGGGAAGTTACTAATTCTAAGTTTCTCACGTGTTTTCTTGAGAGGAATGCTAAGGGAAGTTACTAATTTTGTCCATGAAACAACAAAACTTGCCCTTAAAGTCCCATCTTTGGTCCATGGCAGTAGGAATATATGAAAATATTCGGAATCCTTTTACTAGGTAAGGAACTTTCCAAGAATAGGACTCCACTCAATTGTTCGGCTCCTCAAAGAGATTTAACATCGATACTGAATATCTTTTCAGATATTCTTGATTTTTACAGCTTGCAAGAAAAAAAAAAAAAAACAACATTTTGTGCTATTATATTTCGTGAAGTTACACTCCTTGACGCCTTCTGTTACCTTCTATAAACAACTTTTTTTTTTTTCTCTTAGCATTTATTAGATTTTACCCCCTGAGCATATGTTTCAGCATATGCTGATTTCCTCCATATTTAGCAAATTAGAAGTGTTCAGCTACATAAAACGATAGACAGCCTTGTTAAACGTTAAAGGAAAAGAAAAAGTAAATTGATGGATGTCCCTTTTTGCCAGTTGTAACCCTCATTTCATAAGTTGTTTTTGTTAACTGAACAAACGAACAAGTTGATTATGCTCACTTCTTCCCTCAAGCATGAAGAAATCTCTAGAGACCAATGATCTTCCCCGCTGCCCATTTTCTTCATGCATCATTTCCCTCACTTTGTCCCGTTGTTGAAAGCATACAAGTTGGTGAATTCCAAAGCTATGAGCTTCTTTTCCGTATAGGAGGTTATCAGAAGTCCCATGCTTTCTTTCGTTTATATTTTAGAGAACGAAAATGGGCAAGTCCAGATCTTCCATAGCCATTACTGGTTAAACCCTAGCTGTGATGCAACCCTTCTCTTCGCCGTCAAGACTCTCCACTGTGGAATGATCTATCCGTTAAAGGCAAAGAAGAAAAGGAAAAAAAAAGAAAAAAAAGTTTTTATCGGCCATTGTATTGTTTGGACTGTGGTACCTAGCTAGGGTTTAGAAGAAAGTTCTTTTCTATTCTATTTTTTTTTTTTTTGAGAGGTCCAGAAGAAAGTTCAGCCTCCAATTTGGCCAAGAAACTTTCTGTAGTAGAACCTCTTTTTAGGTGAGGATAGAGAATGTTTTTAATCAACCTATTTCTATCCCTCTTTTCTTGAGAAAATTATCCAAAAAGTCATAAACCTAATGTAATTTGGCTAATTCAGTCATAAATATTTTAATTTGCCAATTAGGTCCTAAACCCTTTTACTTTTTGCCAATTGAATCCATTCGACCAAATTTAGCCAAAAAGCGCTAACATTGACATCTGCCTCATTGATATTAATAATTTTTAATAATATTTTTAATTTTTTTGAATTTCCGTTTTTATTTATTTTTCTCTTTTCCTTTGTTTTTTTTTTTTTTTTCCCCTTTCTCTTCTTTTCTTTTTCCTTTTTCCCCTTGTTAGCCACTGCTGTGGCTAGACCTTGTCAATGGTCAATGAAGGTCATTGGCCTAAGGTAAGGGCAGCCCTTGCTTGGGTAAGCGTGGGACACCCTTGCCTAGGTAGGTGCCAAGGGCACCCTCGCTAGCTTAGGCATGGGTGAGGGTGAGGATTGCCATCCTAGGTGAGGGCTTCCCTTGCTTGAGGTCGGCGACCTCTATCGACCATTGATGCTGTCCAACAGAGGGAAAAGGAATATATCAATTAGTCAAGCTTTTCTCTTGCTCGGTTTAGACTTTTTATGAGGATAATATACCAATGACCATGAGATATCTCGCAATTTCAATGATCCACTTGTAGAATATCCTGAAATGTGTTAATCCTCTGAATATCAATATGGTTATGTGTAGTGAGAAGTTTACAAAAAATTTAGTCATATTCCAACACTAACTTAGACATTATCAAAAAACCTAAAATGCATTTGATGAAGCTGTTCATAATTAAGTCAAATTGTGGATGAAGTTTTAGATCATTCTGCTGATTATAGTAGTAGAGTACTTGCCTAACAGAACCATGACATGCACGGAGAAAAGGCTTATGATATAGATTAATGGAAATAACTCTTGAAGTAAACTTAATTGTTCCATAGGTGAACTTTTTATATGTTTACTTATTTAGAAATTTAGATAAACATGAGATGAAGTTCGCATCGGTGTATGGTTATGACTGTCCAGTCATCGCCTATTCTTTTCCGAAGTGGCTACTAGTCATTCATCTTCTTTTCCATGCTGGCTATACTAATTCTGACGAAAAGCAGTTATGTTTCTGTGTTTTATTTGTTGAATAGATAGAATCTTGAGACTTAAGTCACATTTCAGTTGACATTACCATGTCATTACACTAACACTAAGACGTTTCATCATGATTAACATGATTTTTTGTTGATTAGTTGAAATGGCGACACATGTAATATTGGGATGTTTGATTAAAATGCTTTATGTTAAAAGTGGAGGGAGGCATGTTTGAATATTTTATTCTTATGATTAACATGAATTTTTCAACAAAAGCATAGTCAATATTTTGAAAAAAAAAAAAGGTGTGACATATGCAAAATAAAGATAGGTGTCATTTCCAATTAACTGAAAAGTAGAAAAGAGTTTTTTTTTTTTTTTTTTTTTTTAAAATTCAAAAAGATAAGAATAACAAAAGTAAGGGAAATCAAACATGAAGAAAGAAGGGGGGGAAGGGGAATGTGCCCCTACTATGAGAGCACATGTCAACTTCTGACATTCCACTTCTATTATATTGGATTTGATGTTGGATATTAAATTAGATTAGTTTTACTAGCACGAATCACCACAATCACACCATTATTTGTTGACATTTTGCAGACTTGAAGTTGAATTCATCCATTCTGTTGTGGAGAAAATCTCAAGAAGACTGAGGTGTTCACAAACGAACCCGCCTGCTTTCCATCTAGTTGGGTTAGATTCTCAAGTACAAGCTTTGTACTCCTTACTCCAATTAGAGGTTGAAGAGGTCCAAATCATGGGTATTTCTGGGACTAGCGGAATAGGGAAGTCGACACTTGTGAGAGCTTTGTATGATCGAATTGCAGATCAATTCGATCGGAGTTGCATTCTCGCTAATGTGAAAGATATATCGAGCCAAGAGGGCCTCGTCAAAATGCAAGAGACACTTTTTGGTGACATTCTCAGCAATGGAGTTTTGGAGTTTGGTGCTGATACTCATGAAATAATAAACTTCATGAGGAGTAAGTTTCAAAACAAGAGGGTTTTGTTAGTGTTTGATGATATTGAAGGGTTGATGGAGCCGCTGAGTCACTTGATCGAGGCTATAAACTTTGGCTTGGGAAGTAAAATCGTTTTGATACCTCGACATGAAGAAACATTAATTGGTCTATGTGGGAAAATCTATAAAGTAAAGTTATTGAATGATGATCAAGCTCTCGAGCTTTTCAGTTGGAATGCATTCCAAAAAAGATATCCCAAAAATGATTATAAGATGCTCTCAAATTGCTTCACTAGTTTTTCCAAAGGGCTTCCTTTGGTACTCATAGTGATGGGTTCTTTCTTGAACGGCAAAAGCATCAAAGAATGGCAAGGAGCTTTTGATCGACTGAAAGAAATTCCTCATGGAAATGTTCATGAAATACTGAGGATTGTCATTGATAGCTTAGAGGCCAATGAGAGGACAATCTTTCTCGACATCGCATGTTTTCTTAATAGATATGACAAAGAAGAGATCATCAAGTCCCTAGACCATTGTGACATCCATGTTGATAGTGGGATTGAGATTTTGGTTCAAAAGTCGCTCATATACATTGATGAAAATAACAAAATATGGATGCATGATTTGCTTCAAGAAATGGGTAGACGAATCGTAATTCAAGAGTGCCCTGAAAATCCTAGCAAACGAAGCAGAATATGGCGTCATGAAGATGCTCTACAAGTGCTTATGCACAACTTGGTAAAAATTTAAGCATGTCCTAAAGAAAAATTAATTTGAGAACAAATGTTTTTCTTCTTTTTGTGGACTTCGCATTTACATGAGATGTAAAATAGTTTTTTTTTTTTGCATGACCACGAGAGACACATATGCCACTTTTTACTTTTGCCAATTAGGGTTTTGAGGAAGAAATTAGGGTTTGGGATCTTTATTTTATGCTTTGTCAAATTTCTCTTTAAACTGACGGTGTTTATTGTCAAACCAACGGTTCAGTAACCCAATATAAATCCTCTAATCTATCCTTGCCTCATAAGATGAATGCTGCTTGTGTTATAGAGGTTTTTACCCTAACACGGTTTTAATACACATTTAAACATCATTATTAGAGTTAGGCTTGTTTTTTGACATGTGAAATTATTTTTGTTTCACTCTTACAGGGAACGAATGCCATTGAAGGCATTAAACTAGACAAGGTTGATGTAAAAGACTTGATCTTGAATGCAGACTCATTCAAAAAGATGAAAAAGCTCAGGCTGTTTATAATGGCTGATCATTTCCCTTATTGTGGACCGGCTGGTCATCTATCGGAAGAGTTAAGAAGGTGTTTCGGCCGGAGCAACGATAATATCATGGTGGCGTGTTGGCAGGCGCTGTTGAAGCTAATTGCCAGGTTCTGGTCTCGCAGAGCTTGAAGAACAAGACAAACATATGCGAGCGGGCCATGGAGGAATAAACTCCTAAGAAAATGGAATTCCACAAGCAGAAATGGTTGACCTTCGTGTAAATAACACTCCCCCGCCACCCCAATAATTCTATGCACATGGATCCAATAGACTGTTTATTAGACGTGCCGGTTATTAGACTATGTTTATTGGACTTTAGCCCATTGCACCCATTTAAACATCTGGTCAAAATGCTTTGCACACGTACTTTGTTAAGGCTGCCTCTCTCTCTCTCTCTCTCTCTCTCTCTCTCTCTCTCTAAAAATAAATAAATAAAAGACAAAAAAATACATTTCTCGTTTTGTTAATAAAAAACTTTATTTTCGTCCTTGTATGTCCATCACTTTTCCAATTATTATTCTTAAACTTTCAATTTTTCTAATCAAATACTCCCGACGTAAGATCCGGCCAAATCCAGCTATCAAAAGACGCCGTAGTGTGGTGTGGATTAAATATTACTTATGTAAAAACTCACCGTGGATAGTGAATTAGAATTAAATTCATTCACTATCTACAATGCCTTGGTGAGTGTCCACGTAATTAATAATTAATTCACGTTACTTTTCAGCTTCTTTTTACGGCCAGGTCAGTTGGATTTGCTGTAGTTTGTACTCGAAGGACCTGACTAGATGTTTTGTGTAAGGATAAGAAGGATTTAACTAGAAAAACTGAAATTACAGGGACTTAGCCACACAAGTAGATCACTGTCTGCCCCAATTCTTTTGAGACGGAACGATTTCCAATCCCATGAATAACGATGCTAGCTTTAATAGCTTGGACCGATTCAAGGACATCCTTTATATTTCCTCAAACTGATTGGAGGTGTCCAGAATCGTCAAGCGTTGCCCCCATAGTTGGGAATACAAATACATGCATTAAAACTATGATTGGGGAAGAAAGAATAATAAAGAAAAGGGTCAGGCTTAAAGAATAATAAAGAAAAGGGTCAGGCTTTTTCAGATTCTATTTCAGCAGTCTCTGCTAGTGCAGAGCGACGAAACTTCGTTGCATTCGCTAGAAGGAGATGAACAACAAGTGATTAATTTATAAAGAATAATTGCAGATCCATATATATCTGTTATCTCCATCGCAGGTTGAATAAAGTAAAAGTTGCAATAACAAAATGTATAGATTTATCATTAACAGATATATATGGTGGGCCTCTATCCACAATTCTAGTGGCCATTCCCTTCGAGATCTAGATGATAATAGATAGACTTGCCATTTCACTTTAAAGAACCGACCGGTTCAGACCCTATTGAAACTTGGGTGTCACAGGGTCGGTTCCCCATTCCAAGTTAGTGACCAATTCATTTTGAAGTTGATAACCCCTAATTGCACCGATTTGTTTAAAGGCTTTCAATAGAAACTTAGCCATCAATTGTTCCAAGCGAGAGAGGTATTCGCACAATACTTGGTGCAAGCCTCCTCCACAGTCTGCAAAGTGAAAATGAAGGAAATAGTACCTATGTACAAATTCAATCAAGAGAACATATCATTTGCAGAAATTAATGTCCCACCTCATCAAATCGGAGCAAATTAAGGCCCAACACTCGATTAACTGGATGATTCAATGCGATGTTTCAAGTCTTCGGCGAACATTCATGATTGCAAAATAATTTGCATAATAGACTTTGAAATTCATATTATACATGCGGAATAGTTGTTTCCATATATTTAAGTTCTCTGATTGATCACATAGGTAATAAGAGTAAAGAGATATCGGTTGGATGTTTTACGTAATTCAAATTTTATTATTGTTGGAAAGTCTAACTTAAAAGTTTGGATTGATAGGTGAAGGTAGACTATATGTATATAAAGAGCATATAAGCTACTTTAGCGGCTATGCTAGTTACTCGAGATTCCCTATTACTCCAACTCTTGTTGTTAGCAACATACAGCAATGAATTAAAATCATATTCTTCTCAAGACCTTTTACTTTTTTTCTTTCTTTGTTTTTATTTTTCACCTTGTGAGAGTTGAAAAGCAAAAAGAGGTAGTTTTAACACCATTCTCACATGCAAGTGATTTGGAATACTTTAATACCCCTATTACATGTAAGCAAGATTAGGAACAATAAGTGAAATTTGACAATCGAGAAGCCGCATTACGTGGAATAAACTATGAAAAAATTGGCCTTGATACCATATTAGAATATCCACCAAAAATTACACATAATGAGTGTATAAAGCCATAGACAGAGCGATATAGAAAATTTTAGTCGGAATGCAAGGCAAGTTGATTGACTAGTAATGCAAATGGAAGCGCGCGCGAGAGAGAGAGAGAGAGAGAGAGAGAGAGAGAGTCGTTACATGATAAACCTACATTCGTGGGTTCATGTGATAGCCAAAGTTACTTCCTGGAATGACCACTTTCTTGAGTTCCTCAATATCTTTGCCAGAATCGTGGATAGTGAACAGATCCAAGCATGGGCATCCAACAAACAAACGACAGCATTCCCCTGGCGGAAACCGCGTCAAAATCTGTCGACTGTCCGAGATATCGAGATTTGTCCAGTAAGGTTTAGTAAGAAATGAGAAAAGCTGCAAATAGTTATTTAAGATAATATGTCCATTTAAGCACCCGCCAGGAAAATTATCTTAGCCAAGCAAATTTTCCATGGATCTCGGTATATCTGGCCTTATTGAAATTATTTTGATTCATCCATCCAATATAGGAAAATATATAGATTATATAATCTTTTAGGATATCGGAAATATGTTAGCTAACAAGACCAAAGACTATAATTCTAACTATTCTAGAATTTCAACTACGACTCAAGCGCCAATAAACATACTTCACATATTACGTCATATTAGTTTGAATTGAGTTGACCTAACCCAAACCGAAAATGTTCGAGCACACGCGGTTGACAGTTCTCTTTTTTTTTTCTTGGCGGGTTGCGAAAATGTCCATAGGTACCCTATTTATCAGGGGGGATTGGGGCTTCTGGGGTCCGTGTTAATTTTTATCAGGTCTAAATTTAAATAATATTGTAAACTTTTGTTGGGTTTGCTTGCATAACAATGAGGCCTTCACATTTACAAATCCACTGCAGAGAACAAACATTTTGGTATTTCGATCGCCTTGTGGTCGGATTAGAACTTTGATTGTTTTCCCAAATGTCTAAAGTCAGATTTCATGTTGGTGCAATTGGCCCACATTGAATCAATGTAATCGAGCATTTGACGCGCGTGCATAGATAAGAGAGATTCCTGTATAAATTCTTTCTTTGAATCTCTTCTTCCTCCGAGTTGTGTGAGTGAGTGAATTTTAATTTTGAAAAAATCTATGATACTGAGCATACTTCTCTTAGGCATCATTTGGTAAAACTGAAAAATAAATGCTTAAAATGTAGGCAATGAATCTTGAATGTTGACAATTTTAAATACTTAAAATAGAAATTATAAGTTATTTGATAAGAGCTGCTATGACCTGCCTTTTCCATCTAGAGGGGAAAAAGACATAAGTTTGGGGTAATATCTAAAAGATGTGCCTAAAGTATTCGATTAGGCACCGGCTCTTCCAAACCCATATCTCGTGGGACATTGGGATATTCGATGTTAAGTCAAATTAACACTATAAGGATTTTCAAATGAGAAGTCGTCATTAGCTTATTAGGATCGACTAGAAACCAAGTAAGATATGTGAATATATCTAACTTCCTACATAATTAGAGAATTTAGGACCGATGATTTGGTTACACTAATTAGTTAACTAGTGCCCTTTAGGTATCTAATTTTGTTCAATTACCAACCAAAATGTTCAAGCAGCCTTCTTACTGATTATGAGTCCTAAGGTTCTATTCCTCACCAGCCTAAAAGAAAAACAACAATCAATATATCAAAAGTACCAAGTAATAATAAAAAACGGAGAGGTGCAAATAATGACCTAGTATTTGTTTAAGATTCAAAATCTTATGTAAAGCCCTGAGAGCTCGTTCAATTTTTTGGTAAAGAAAATTTTTTTGATCAAAGATTTTTGCATATTTATTTAGAATTAAATTCAAAATCTAATTTATAAGCTTTTTCCTAATTTTAGAGATTTTTTTTTTTTTGAATTTTTAAATTTATATATTTTTTAAATAATTCGTTAAACCAATCAATCTATTCAAGATTGAAACTTGATTTGGGCATTTCGGCACACACTTGTTGTGGATTATATTGCCCAAGCCAGTTTTTTTTAGCCATGTTCATGGCTTTCGATTTCCTTTTATAGATGACATTAAGCAGAAGCAAAGCATCAAGGATATACTAGAACATGCACAAAGCACTATTAACAAGAGATCTCATCCTAAAATGCACAGTAATGCTGTCAAAATTAACTTCGAAGGCATGGGTCTAACCTGTTTTTCCAAAACTGGGTCTGAACCTTGGTCAAACAAATAAGTTGCATGCCTAGATTTAAGCCCCAACACTTATCATATGCAAGACACAAGGGAAAATCCACTCAATCGAAATGCAAGTAGGTAACGTGAACTTTTAGATGTGATTAAAATCTCGAAGAATGATTGACCACACAAATCAAACCAACCTCTCAAAGTAACGTACACGTAGAGTCCATGTTGTCCAGCCATGAACCAGCATGGATCAACTTAGTTCTTTAGCTCAAGTTCCGAGCACTCTTGGGGTTCACACAAAGGTTTAAGGACCAAACCAAGTTGACCAAACATCATTTATACTCTTATATAACGTCTCCCAAGCTCACGAAAACTAGTAATGCATCAAAAAAAGGGCATAAGACTCAAACATGCAAGACTTTTGGAATTGGTTCCACACTCAGAAAAAACTCCAGCCTCATAAATTAGTTTCCTAGGCTGATTTTCCCATTGCTTTTTCATGATTAAACCATGTCAACATTAAGACAAAACATATCTAGGATCCTTACCTTACTTCCTAGTTACTGTGTGAAGTGTCTCTTAACCGAAGAAGCCAAGAAATAGTCCTTTGAAGGTGCTTGGAAGTCGGCTCCTTCAAGTTGGAAAATGGGATCCGCAAAGCAAAATAACTTTCAACGATGTTTTTTTGTTGGTTTCCAAGACCAGACTCAAGAAACTATTTTTTCAACTCCTATGATACAAACACCGTGTATATTTATTCTAGTTTATTTACAAGTCACGGTTTTCCTTAGAAGTCTCATTTTTCCCAAAACCACCCCCCTCACCTTCCCTGGTCAGTGGCCATTGGTTTCAAAATTATTAAAATATTATCAAAACTATCAGCAGCATTAGAGTCGGTCATATCATGTAGGATAGTCGACATCCATGTTAGTGAATTAGTCGGAGCATAAAAATTAAAATAAAAAAGAATTAAATTCATTCACTATCTACAATGCCTTGGTGAGTGTCCACGTAATTAATAATTAATTCACATTACTTTTCGGCTTCTTTTTACGGCCAGGTCAGTTGGATTTGCTGTAGTTTGTACTTGAAGGACCTGACTAGATGTTTTGTGTAAGGATAAGAAGGATTTAACTAGAAAAACTGAAATTACAGGGATTTAGCCACACCAAGTAGATCACTGTCTCCCCCAATTCTTTTGAGACGGAACAATTTCCAATCCCATGAATAACGATGCTAGCTTTAATAGCTTGGACCGATTCAAGGACATCCTTTATATTTCCTCAAACTGATTGGAGGTGTCCAGAATCGTCAAGCGTTGCCCATATAGTTGGGAATACAAATATATGCATTAAAACTATGATTGGGGAAGAAAGAATAATAAAGAAAAGGGTCAGGCTTTTTCAGATTCTATTTCAGCAGACTTTTTCAGATTCTATTTCAGCAGTCGTTGCTAGTGCAGAGCAACGAAATTTCGTTGCATTTGCTAGAAGGAGATGAACAACAAGTGATTAATTTATAAAGAATAATTGCAGATCCCATCACTTTAGGATGACTTTCATATCGCCATTGCAGGTTGAATAAAGTTAAAGTTGCAATAACAAAAGTTCGTACAGATTCATCATTAACATAAATATGGTGGGCCTCTATCCACAATTCTAGTGGCCATTCCACTTCGAGATCTAGATGATAATATATAGACTTGCCATTTCACTTTAAAGAACCGACTAGTTCAGACCCCATTGAAACTTGGATGTCACAGGGTCGGTTCCCGTTCTAAGTTAGTGACCGATTCATTTTAAAGTTGATAACCCCTAATTGCACCGATTTGTTTGAAGGTTTTCAATAGAAACTTAGCAATCAATTGTTCCAAGCGAGGTATTCGCACAATACTTGGTGCAAGTCTCCTCCACAGTCTGCAAAGTAAAAATAAAGGAAATAATATCTATGTTCAAATTCAATCAAGAGAACATACAAATCACTCGCAAAAATTAATGTCCCACCTCAGCAAATTGGAGCAAATTAAGGCCCAACACTCGATTAAGTGGATGATTCAGTACTATGTTTCAAGTCTACGGCGAACATTCATGATTGCAAAATAATTTGCATAAAAGACTTTGAAATTCATATTATACATGCGGAATAGTTGTTTCCATATATTTAAGTTCTCTGATTGATCACAGAGGTGATAAGAGAAAAGAGATATCAGTTGGATGTTTTATGTAATTCAAATTTTACTATTGTTGGAAAATCTAACTTAAAAGTTTAGATTGATAGTGAAGGTAAACTATGTACATATAAAGAGCATATAATCATTAGCTACTTTAGCGGCTATGCTAGTTACTCGAGATCCCCTATTACTCCGATTCCCGACGTTACCAATGTACAAAGATGAAATAAAATCATATTCTTCTCGAGACCTTTATTTCTTTTTTTGTTTTTTTTTTCACCTTGTTAGAGTTGAAAAGTAAAAAGAGGTACTTTTAACACCCTTCTTGCATGCAAGTATTTGGAATACTTTAATATCCCTCTTACATGTAAGCAATATTAGGAATAACAAGTTGTCACGACCAAATTTTCAAGTGCACCACTAGGGTTTGGCTAATGAATTGTTAAGCCTAGACTTAACTCGGGCTCTCCCAAGCCCATACCAATTCACGACTTAAGTTCAAGTTTGTAACATGCAAATGATTTTTTTTCAATTTTGAGTCGCCACTAATCTATTTTTGGTGAGTCAATTAAAAAAACCCAAGTAAAGTAATGGGAGATTTACTTTACTCCTATGAACCAGAGATTTATGAGTTCGAGGACTTGATTATGCTAGATTTCCCTAACACTCTTTTGGTACCTTTCTCTTTTATTTTGAAAAAATGTCTTGTAGGCAGCTTAAATTAATTTCAATTCACTTCCCTAACATGTGAGGTGATCATGCAGGTGCACAAACCACCAATTTAACATCCAGATAAAGTAGTGAATAAATTGCAAGACTTACTTCATAGCAACGAAAGCAGTGTTAAATCAGAATTCACATCGACAATTCTAGATATGATTTCTAATTAACACGCAATTTCTTTTTCTTTTTTTTTTTCACTTATTTAATGAGAATCATGCTTTATGTAATGCATGCTACTAATTTAACATGAAATGATATGACATGGCAATATGACCTACCTATATGACATAAATAAGATGCGGTCTATTTTAAAAAAATGGAATTGATTTATTCTAAATTTTTTGTATTTTCCATGAAATTCAAAATTAAAAAATTGCAAAAATTATCTAGCTAGATAAAGATCCTATCCAACTTATATTAAGGATTATATCAGGCTAAACCCTAATTTAAACTAAGATATTATCTTAACTTATCAATCTCTAACCTAAGATGCAATCTATCTAAAAAATCAATCTAAACTTAAAATGAAGTAGGCAATTTTATCCTAATATGCAATGACGTGCAAAGAATACCCTAATTCTAATTTTTTTCCTTTATGAAATTCAAAATAAAATTGTCAAATAATTAAACATTCAACCTAAATTTAAAAAAAAAAAAAAAACTAGCAACATAAATTGATTGATTTGATTTTTGATTTTTATTTTTTTTTTGAAATTCGGAATAAAATTCCTATTCTAAATATGCAAACCCTAAAGCAAGAAATAAACCTAATCTAACTCAAATTTTTTGGATTTTTTATGAAAACAAAATTGATTCAAGTAACATGGTAGCAGATCAAGAGCAAGACAAGATTGATATCCAAATTGACAAACCATATCTCGCGCATGAGATCGGGTTGGCCAATTTTAAATAAATCGCGAATCGAATCTTGAGCGTGAGATCGGATTGGCAATTCTTCAAGAGATCGCGAGTCGGATTTCGGGCGCGAAAATCGGACTGTCAATCACCAATTTCAGAGGCTATTTCATGTCAAACATCCCATCCTTACACTAAGGAATAATTATATTAAAAAAGAACAAATAAAGTAAAATAATAAAAATAAATAAATAAGATAAATAAATAAAAGATAAATAAATTTTAAAAAATAAAATTGCATTTTGAACAAAAAAAGGAAAAATAAAAAAAATGAAGGAAATTGATTTGATTGATTATGTAATTGATTTTCGACTTCCTTTTGATAAAATGGAAGGAATTAAGTAAAATCTTAACGAAGGGCACAAAAGATGGACCATGGCCCAAGGACGGGTAGACGTGGTGGTGAGCAACCGCGGGCGGTGGTGCAGGTCTCGCTCGGCAAGAGCGGGGTTACGGTGAGATGGCTTGGTGGTGACTCATGGGAAAACATGAACAACGAGCACCCAAGGCCCACCAACGCTGTGAATTTCCTTTAGTTTTATTTTTATTTCTTTCTTTTGCTTATTTTAATTTCTCCTCTTCCTTGTCTCTCTTGTTGTGATAATTAGGGTTAGAATAACTCTACCGTGTATTTAATATTTATTTAATAATTAATTATTTAAAAAAAAATCGGCAAGTGGAGGCATTGATATTGTTCTCAAGTAATGGAATTTTGAGAATCCTCTGTGTTTCGATTCTTCTTTCATTTCATGTTAAATTAGTAGCATGCATTGTACGACTCCACTTTGACCGCCACTTGACGTTTATTTTCTCCTCTTCAACAAATTCTCGTTGAAAGGGACACACGATTTTCGCAGAGGCATTAGCTGGTGGTGAGCTGTTGAAGACTGGGCCCCCGGAGAAATCTGCAATTCGAAAATAAAACGTTGTAGGCGCTACAAGGCCGGACGCGGCAGCGTGGATTGGAGGCCGGTGGTTTGCTGCGGTCGTCGCTGGAGGGCGTTGCAAGTCAAGCGGCAAGGGGGCCCGGACCGCTGGCGGAACGGCGGGCGAGCGGAAGCAACGTCGGCGCTCGGGTGGAGGGGCAGGCGCGGGCCGGCGCGCGGGTCGCTGCAGGATCTCGGGCGGAACAGGAGCGGCTCCACCGGTGCAGGGAAACTCGGATGGCTGGCGCGGCGTCCGGCAGAGACAACGGCAGCCGGGGCGACGGGCGAGCAGGCGAAGGCTTCGGGGACACGGGGGCAGAGCGACCAGCAGATGTCGGGCAGAGACGGCGGCTGCGAGCGTCCGCGACGGCTGGGTTGCAGACCACGGACAGAGCAGGGGGCAGCGACGGCTTCACGGGGGCGACGGAGTAGCCTTCGCAGGTGGCGCTCGCGAGCGTTCGGCGTCCAGCGGAGGTGGCGCCGGCGCTCGAGCGGGGGCACGGGCAGAAGCACGGGCAGAGGGAGGCGGCGTGCGGAGACCAGCAGAGCGTGGCGGGCTGCTGCGTGGCCGTGGCGCGGCGGTGCGGCGTGGAGCTCCGGCGAAGAGGTGACCGAGGCAGCAACGGGAGGAAGAATCTGCGCACGCAGGAGGTCGGACGGCCGCGAGGAAGAAGAAGTCTTCTTCTTCTGTTTCTGTTCTTGCTTTTTCCCTTTCTTTTTTTTTTTTTTTTTTTTTTTTTTTTCTCTCCTCTCACTGTCACTCTCTCTTCCCTCGCCGCACGTACCCTCTCTCACCTTTCTTTTTCTTTTTCTTTTTACCCTAGCTGACCTTGACCTTTTCCCTCGGCAGCTTTTCCTTTTCTTTTGTTTCTTCCTCGAACGAAGAGAAGCCCCTCACGTTTTTACTCTAAATTTTTTTCGTATTCCCCCTTTCTGCCGTGCACGCACAACACCGTTTATAGGAAAAAAAATTTAGATTTGTGACATATTTTATTTCCAATTTTACTTGTGCATAATCCCCTGAATATATTGTTTGAAATATATGCACTCCGAGAAATATTCCTTTTTTGGTATTTTTCAAATATTTCATCCGAAAATTTCCTTTCTACCCAAAAATATATCTCCCAATGTATATTACTTGAATATGTAAAAAATCTCACCTGAATATGTGAAAAATCTTGCATCGTATCAACGCTCACCATTGGTCCAATGCAAAAATAGAATAAAATAAATGTTTCTAAACTAAATGTTATGCATTCTTAATTTTTTTGGGATAAAAATTAACCCATTTTTTATGTAAAAATTTAGGTGTCAACACAAGTGAAATTTGACAATTGAGAGCCCGCATTACACGGAATAAACTGTGAAAAAATATTGGCCTTGATGCCATATTAGAATGTCCACCAAAAATATTAGGTACCCTAATAGTTTCACGTCATTTTTACTCTAAACCATTCATTAGCTGACACATGTCCGGATGAGTCCACGTTGTCTCACTTCAAACTAGTGCGGGTGGAAGGCAGAGGGTTCTCTCTCTCCTCTTTATATTCTTTTTCCTCTTTTACCTGCTCTCTCTTCCTCCTCCTTCGACACTTGACACTCTCTCTACACTCTATCCCGATGCACTGAACCTTCTCGTCTAGCGCTTCCTTCAACGACCATCACTCCCACCTCGGCAATGGCCTTTCTCTCTCCACTCAACGGCTTCTTCCTATTCTCTCGGCGCACTCCCGTGACCTATTTCTTCTCAAATCATGCTCTCTCCTAACGGCCAATTTTGCTCGCCTCTCTCTGTCCCCCAACTCGCGATCGAGAAGTAATCGCTCCACCCTCTTGTCTAATCTTCCATCAACGACTTGCTTTCCGCCCTGCTCAAAGCGGTCCCTTGTGAAGCCCTAAATCTACGTGACCGAAAGTTAGCTTCGATTTTATTTCCTTGGTTTTTATGTTTGTATCTTTGTTTTGGGGGAGAAACTCGTTGGTTCCATGATGGGTTCTTTCTTGAAAGGCATTACAAAATGGCAAGGAGCTTTTGATTAACCAAAAGAAATCCCTTAAGGAAAGATTCATGAAATACTAAGGATTGTTTGGCCTAGAGGCCAATGAGAGGATGATTTTTCTGGACATCGCATGTTTTCCTCAATAAATATGACAAAGAACAAATCATCAAGTCCCTTGAACAATGCGGCATCCATGCCAATAGTGGGATTGACATTCTTACTCAAAAGTTGCTCATATACATTGATGAAAATAACAAATATGGATGCATGATTTGCTTCAATAGGTGGGTAGATGAACTGTGATTCAAGAGTGCCCCGAAAATCTTAGCAAACAAAGTAGAATATGGCATCATGAACAAATTTGGTAAAATTTATTAAAAGTTTAAGCACGTACGAATTAAAAATAAATTTGAACACATATGTATCTCTTCTTTTTTGCAGACATCGCATTTACAAGTGGTCTAAACAACTTTAGATTGCAATTAGGGTTTAGGATCTTTACTTCATGCTTTGGTATTCTCTCCCTAAAATGATATTGTTTATTGTTGAACTGATGGCTATATAACATAGTCTATATCCTCTCGATTGTCCTTTCATCATTAAATGGATATAGCTTCATTTAGAAAGTTCTTTTGCCGTAGCGTCTTTTCGGTTTTCAGAGAAATTTGCGCATTGTTCCTTAGAGTTGCACTGGTTGTTTTTTGGAACGGGTTTGGATTATCTGCTTGTCTTTTAGTGCTTTCAATATGCATAATTATTTCTATTTTGCTCTGATTGGAAACAGATGCCATTGAAGGCATTAAACTAGACAAGGTTGATGTAGAAGACTTGATCGTGAATGCAAACATGTAAATGGGAAGAAACTCAGGCTATTTATAATGGTTGATCATGTGCCTCTTTGTGGACCAGCTGGACGTCAATCGAAAAAGCTATGGAGACATTTAGCACAAAACAACATTGATATGTTTGCGTGTTGGGAGGCTGTGCTGAAGCAAATTTCCAGCTTATGGAGGAATAAACCCTTCTGGCGTCGGTTTCCACCTGACTGAAATAATCTTATATTTTCCACTGCCTTGTGATAAATTCTTATAGATAATGGAATTCAGTATCCTTTTGCAGTAGCAAAGGAAGTAATAAATTTTTACAAGCCTTTTTGCAGCAGGAAATAATCTTATATATCGAAGTTCTGGTCTTATCGAGCCTGAAGAACCCGATTTTTTTATCTTGATGCTGGCCCATCTCAACCTCTACCAGAAAATATTCATTTGATTGGTCCAAACTTGAGTCCATACACGGATCCAATAGACTTAGCTTATTGGACTTTGGCACAGTAGCCTAATTTAAACGTCTTGTCAAATTGCTTTGCACATTTACTTAATTAAGGGCACAGCCCCCCTCCCCCTCTCTCATTTTCTACTTTTCGTCCTATACTTTCATCACTTTTCCATTGAGTCCATATACTTTCAATTTTTATAATCAAATTGCTCCACCATGAAATTCGGCCAAATCCAATTGATGTTTCTTTTAGAAGACGCCAAAGCATGACATAGAATTAATATTGCCCACGTGAACAGCCATCGCAGATAGTGAGTTGGTGGGAGGATGAAAGACAAATTAAAAACAAAATTAATCAATTCACTATCTATGACCTCTCAACAAGTGTGTTCATGCAGGCAATATTTAATATATATTACCCTTCAACTTCTGTTGACAGCCTCATTAATTGGATTTGGCCGAATGTTGCAGTAACTCTTCAGCTTCCTCTGACAGCCTCATCTATTGGATTTGGGCGAATTTTGTGTCGAGAGACTTTATTTGATATTTTGTGCAAGTAAAAGGACTTGATTAGAAAACTCGAAGGTACGGGAACCTGATTTGTGTTATGTAAAATATGAAGTGCAAAAAAAAAAAAAAAAAAAAAACAATTTAAGCAAGAAATAAATGCAAAAAGAAAAAAAAAAATAGTAAACCTGATATAGAGAATTTTCGTGGTTTGATGGTGTACCTACTTTACAAAGTGATCAATGAAATAATCTCACTATAATTGGCAAAGAGAATATTACAATCACTTAATCATACTCACTCACAAATGTTTCCCGACCTCAATTACATCCGAATAAGACTCACAATAATTCATCAAGAAAATCTCATGTGAAAGTTTCTCTTTACAACTCTGTAAAAGCTCTATTTGAGTTAAGACTTGACATAATAAGCGAAAAATGTCAAAATCTGTGTTTTAACGAAACTCTTCTAAATGAATGAGTTCTTTCAAGTCTTTTTTCAAGAAATCAAGCTGGGGCATGGCATATATTTTGCTTTTAGAAACTGATACCATGGCGTGCGAGACTTCGAACTTAGTATTTGTAAGACTTAAACCTCCTCTTCTTCTTCTTTTTTCTTTTTCTTTCGGGGGGAAAGCTGCCGAATCCCAATTAAGCAAGGGATTATCTTTTCTCATTTATATCCCCCACACGAAATTTCTAGTTATTTGATCAAATATTATACCAACTTCCTTGGGATTTTAAGTTACTTGCATTATATGAGTGGGTATAGCCAAGGACAAATCTAGAATTTTTCTGAGTGGCAAAGACCTCATTTCCTTAAAAAGCACCAATTTAAGGTCAGGTAGTAATTTCAATTCAAACAATTTTTTTTTTGTCTCATAAAAGAACACCAACTTGTGTCATAATTATAATCAAAACTTGTTTTTTCTCCTCTTAAAAAAGCATCAACTTTAGGTTCAGTTTCAATTTTGGCTCTGATTTTTCTTTTTTTTGTCTCATCAAAAAGCACAAACTTTCCATTGATATCCTAATTATTGTCAACTTTTCATTTTATAATTTTGTTAAAAATTCGACACATCATTTCATGTGTGCTCTTTGGAAACTTGATGGAAGCTTGACAAGGGCCATATCTAGGTACTAACTGAAAATTTTGTGCTTTTGAGACAAAAAATAGTTTAGGCTAAAATTGAAATCCAACTTTAAATTAATGCCTTTTTATGAGATAAAAAAAAAAAATTGAACCAAAATTAAGACCTAAGTTAAAGTTGGTGCTATTTTATGAGATAAAATTTTTTTATTGAATTGAGACTCGATTTAAAATTGGTGATTTCTAAGGGAATTGTTTGGGGTAGAGTTTGTTAAATGATTACTCCAATAGAAAAGTAATGATTTTACCCTTAAAAATATGATAAGAATTATTTAATGTAGGTTTTGTTTGTCTATTGAAGCAATGTCTTCATATTTCATCGATATACGGGGCTAATTAAATGACTGACACGTAAGATGGTAGTCCCCAAAAGGTGCGCTTTTGAAGTCACTTCCCTCCTGATAGAATGGCACCTGGATAGCTTCCAAAGGAATCATAAAAAAGAACACCGAATTTTTGTGTCTATTTAAATGAGAAACACATGTAAGACAATAATAGTATTCAAATAGTTTATACATGACTTTTGTACATGACGGCATTTTAATTTTTTACGGCACTGATATGACTCATGCATCATTAAAGTTATAGAATCATTTCACAATAATTAACAATTTAAACAATAGGACTAACGATTGCCTGATCTAGGTGAGTCTCAGTAGCATCTAGGCCATGCAATATTTTATCTGTTTTTTTTTTGGGTTAAAGACGGGACTAATAATTGCGCCGCCATGCGTCCTTTCTTTGATCGTGACCAACTTTATAAAGAATTAAAAAAACTCAGAGATCAATTGCGCCGCCATGCATCCTCTATCTGCGTTTTTCAATACAATATACGAGGAGACTTTGGGTTTCTCTCGTTGACCATTTGAGCTTATTCATCTATGCCAAGCAGCCTTCTAAACTAATCGACAGTAATATATTAAAGTTTGGGAAAAGTTGTCCAAAAATTTCTTAATATATTATATGGTGGTTAATTTAATTCCAAAATTTTCTTTCCTTCTCTATCTTCATTTTTTTAAGGGTTAAATACTTTGAAAAATTCAAAATTGATACACGTGTGATAAATTTACTCTAAACTATTTTTGTAATCATAAAAAACCCAAAACTAGTATATCTATGACAAATTTACCCTAATTGATCATAAAAAAAAATCCCAAACTAGTACACTTATGATAAATTTACCTCAAACTAATTTATTCGACCGCCAAAAATCTCAAACTGATATATTTGTGACAAATATGCCATTTGTTAAATTGGATTAATACCACAAAAAATCACAAAAATTATATAACTGTGACAAACGGAGAGTAAAATACAAAACTAGTACATCAGCCAACTGTCATGTGTCATTTAATTTAATAATTTGGTAGAAAATTTAATGAAAACTAATAGATTCACAAGTGTATAAGTTTGGGATAAATTTATCAAAGGTATACCAGTTTGGAGTTTTTGGTGGTCAGAAAAATAGTTTATGGTAAATTTATCACATGTGTATAAAGTTGGGGGTTTTTAAGGTATTAACCATTTTTTTTTAATAATTCCTTGTTGGTGGCCGACCGAGTAAAAAGGGAAAAAAAATATGAAAAAGGAAAATGAAAAAAAAAATCTTTATAAAAATAGGACCTATTATTGTTAAAAGTACCAATTTTAACATGAGTCTCAATATAGCTTAATTTTTTTTTTTTTTTTTTTGGTCATGTAAATGCTTTAGATCAAGTCTCAATTTTGGGATAAACTTTTTTGGTCTCATAAAAAAAATACCAATTTAGAGACGAGGAGTTGACACGGCTTCAATGCAGCTTTAAGGATGAGTGATAGTAGGGGCATGCAAGGCCAATTTTTTATTTTTATTTTATTTAATTTGGGAATAATTTGGTACTATATTTATTTTCATTATGAGAGATTGTGGGTAGCATGACTAGAAATGATAGTTTCTACGGCTATTTCTTAGACTCTATTTGGTTCACGAAAATTGAATAATTTTAAAAAATATTTTCTTTAAAATGATCAATTGTATCGTTTAAAATAATTAATTAATGAAAAATATTTTTATTATCGACAATAATTAAATGTCAAAAAAATTTAGGAAACATTAAAAATATTTTTCGTTTATTCATTTTTGTAAATAATAAATAGATCTTTTTTAGAATTTGTTTAAAGTATTGACTTTTCATAAAATAAATGCATTGTGAAAATAGTAATTCTTGTCCGGAGACACATGTCAAACAAAATCAGATCTTTCGATAGTGACGCTGTACTTCCTCACGATAGGATTCATCCTTGAACTTTTCTGTCTTTGGGTTGAGCAAAGCATGTCTTGAGGACATGAATATTTTATTATTAACACCTAATACTGTTTTTAATTTTATGATGATGACTCCACTTTTTTAACTGAACCAATGAACAGCATGAAAAAACAAGAGATACATAGTGAAGGAACATTGGTATAATAACTAAGCGAAATTCAGTTTAAAGTTAAAGTACAATACGACACAGGTCATATAATTCACCAAAAAAATAATTCTTAGGGACACACATACCTATCAGTCCGTGTTGGGATCGACGGATCCCCAAAAACGGATTCGACACTTAAACCGAACTCCTAAATCGAACGCGGAAGATAAGCCCGGGAAAAGTCACGTATCACCGATCGTAAAGCACACCATGGATTCGAGCGTACCTTGTTAGCCACAGATTAGACACCGACGCCGAAAATAGGAAGATAATTCAGTCCTGTTCGATCCGATGTCGACAATTCGCTGTGAAGGGAAGATGGTGTCGCCTCTTGCAAGAATGCTTTCTTATTGGGAGTGTTCTTTAGAGAGAGAATGAAGAAGAATGTTATAATGCCAAAAAAAAAATGTGTTCTCTCTCTCTCTCATTTCTTTTATAGGTCCCTCCTTCCACGGGCCTTATTCTTGCGGGTCGGGCTCTTAGGCCCATCATGGACGGACGGGCCTTAAGCCCATCTAATTAAAACCATCATCTCCCACTCGCACATGGTGGGCCAAAACCAACATGGGCGGATAGGCCCAACTTAGGCCCATCAATTGAAAATCCATCAACTCCCACTTGCATGGTGGGTCGAACAAAATCCTCTTTTCCTCTTTCAACCTTCATACCGGTGAATAATCCGTGTGACCAGCATACTTTGAGAGCTCGTTGCTATACATCTGTTAGGAATATATAGCAGCTCATAATGGGCATCACTTTCCGAGTAAATTTAGTATGCAGTACCCTAGATCGATCGATCACATTTATATCTCTCTTAATCTCATTTAAACAATGATATATTATTGTATTCACAATTATGATTATCCCAAAGACAGTCATAATTAGTCGACCTGTGAATACAAAACCACAATGTGATTCTACAAATCTGATCTTCCTCTTTCCTTCAAACTCTCAATTTCAGTTCAACTTGCTTTTCTAGAAATGTCCCATTAGATCGAATCAACTCATGACCATTGGCAACATTCTAAGATAGCAAACACTAAATAGAAATCTTGAGAATAAGTAAGAGTCATGAGGGCACTAAAATTGAGGAACTCTTTTCCTCAAGAGTCTCACACGTCATAAAAGTTGAGATCAAACTTTTGCCACTCTTATAGGTCGTCTCATGCATACGTAGTATGAAATACGTATTACGGTATTAACTCATTTCCCATGGAGCGTATGTCTACACCATCAATACCGTACAGATGATAGTTCAGACATACCCAATGTCTAACTTGAGTTCACGTATTTATTCATTCACAAAATTCATTAGAACTCACATCTGGCATTTTAGACAGATAAAGTAAAATGTGTGGGTTATTTTACTTTTGGACATCGTAAGTACTATGTCCTCATCTTAACACTCAGTTAAGGTGACATATGTATTTTAAGCTTGAGCTCTCGATTATCACCTAGATAATAAGCTTAAAAACTGTCTCATCTCTATTTATCACATAGTAAATAGAGGCGATTACCCGTGTGAGTGGGCTAATCTCTTATCTGTCCGACATACTTTCTCAATATAATATAATACACTGAGCATTAAGATGCATAAAGATCAAACAAAAAATTCATAGGCATTAATAATGAAACAACACTAGTTCATACATGTGAACAACTCAGGAAAATTACAATCCAGTACATCAGACTCTACACAATCCTAGAGATTTTACATGACCACAAAATACATCTCTAGTTATTGGCTTTGTCATAGGATCTGCTACCATTCTATGTGTAGATATGTACTGTAAGTTCACATCCTTTCGTGCAACCATATCTTTGATAAAGTTATACTTGGTATCTATATGTTTGGTCTTGCCATGATATTTTGGATCTTTAGTGTACGTTATAGCTGCTTGGCTATCACAGTTAACCAATAATGGATGTGCAGCTTTCTCAATAACACCTAAATGATCCAAAAATCTCTTAAGCCAAACTTCTTCTTGTACCGTTGCCGATAATGCCACGAACTCAACTTCCATCGTGGACAAGGCTTTACACGTTTGCTTCTTACTGCTCCATGATATGGCGCCATTGTTCAGTAAGAAAGCAAATCCTGATGTGGATTTTCTTTCATCTAAATCTCCTCCCCAATCAGCATCTGAGTAGCCTTCAAGTCGCAGATCATTTCCTTGGTAATTCAACTTGAAATCAGCAGTTCCCTTCAGATACCTCAGTATTCTCTTAACGGCTTTCCAATGTCTGGACCTGGATTGGATTGGTATCTACTCACCATTCCAACTGCAAAACATATGTCGGGTCTTGTACACATCATAGCGTACATCAAGCTTCCAACTGCACTAGCATAAGGAACATGTTTCATTTGTTCCTTCTCTTGTGGAGTCCTCAAACACAGTCTATGGCTCAATCTTTCACCTTTTGCAATAGAAGTGTCTATGGGTTTACAATCTTGCATACGAAATCGTTCAAGAACTTTATTTATATATGTTTCTTGCGAAAGAGACAATGATCTCTTCGAACGATCTCTTGAAATCTTAACTCCAAGAATGTATGCAGCCTCACCCATATCCTTCATCTCAAAGTTGAAAGACAACCAACTCTTGACAGTATGAACAAACTCCATATTGCTTCCGGCAATCAGTATATCATTAACATATAATGATATGATCACAAATTGATCCTTGGATCTTTTGATATATACGCAATGATCCTCATCAATCATTGTAAAATCATATACCATTATGGCATTATGAAAACGTATATACCATTGTCTCGATGACTGCTTAAGGTCGTATATCGATCTCAAAAGTCGACATACATTTTCTTCTTGACCTTTCACTATGAAACCAGTTGGTTGTTCCATGTATATTTCTTCCTCTAATTCTCCATTGAGGAAAGCAGTCTTTACATCCATCTGATGTAACTCAAGATCCATACTAGCTACTATTGCCAGAATAATGCGAATCGAGGTAAATCTCACTACAGGAGAAAACGTGTCTTCATAATCAATTCCTTCCTGTTGATTATACCCCTTCGCCACAAGGCGAGCCTTATGCCTTTCTATCGAGTCATCAGCCTTTCGCTTTATTTTGAGAACCCACTTGTTCCCAATAGCTCTGCGTCCTTTTGGAAGATCAACCAGTTCCCAGACTTGGTTTGATTTCATTGACTCAATTTCCTCTTCCATTGCATGAATCCATTTTTCCTTACTAGGGCAATTCGAGCCTCATTAATATTTCTTGGCTCATCCTCATCTTGTGGAGCAACCATAAAAGTTTCCCTTTCAATGTCAAAACATCGACAGGGAATACTTTGGCGACTTGTTCGCCGTATGGGAGATCGTATACTTTGTACATCATTCCCCATTATGCTCCCACTTGGATTAGATAATGATGATGTCGTCTCATTATGTGGTTGCAATTGAGAATGAGTTGAATTCAATTCATCACTTCTCATATTACTCCCACTTGGACGAACTCCACCAAGATCATTATCTTGATCCGAGGTTTCAAATAGGGAGTTGTCTTCCCTTATTTCACCATTCTTAGGAAATTCATCATCTAAGAATGTGATATCCCGTGATTCAAATTCAGTTATACTCCCACTTTCCTGCTCACCTATGAACACATACCCTTTTGAGTGTTCCGAGTATCTTATGAAAATACTCTTCTTTCCTCTGGGACCCAATTTCCCAAACTTGTGAGAGGACTCATGTGTATAGGCAGCACAACCCCATGGCTTAAGAAAACTTAAGTCCGATTTTCTACCTGTCCATAACTCATATGGAGTGGAAGTAACTGATTTGGAAGGCACTCGGTTAAGTATATAGGCAGCAGTTAACAACGCATCACTCCAAAAGGTGATAGGAAAGTTAGCATGCGCCATCATGGACCTAACCATTTCCAGTAGGGTTCTGTTTCTTCTCTCCGCAACACCATTTTGTTGAGGAGTATATGGAATAGACAATTGTCTTTCTATTCCTTTTTCATCACATAATTTTCTGAACTCATCGATAAATATTCTCGACCTCGATCGGATCTTAATGCTTTTATTTTCTTATCTAATTGATTTTCTACCAGGTTCATAAACCTTTTGAAACAACTTATTGCTTCAGATTTGTGAGAAATCAAATAGACATATCCGAATCGAGTACAATCATCTATAAAAGTGATGAAATAAACAGCCCCATGCCTTCCTCTCACATTCATTGGACCACGAGACATCGAAATGGATTAAATGCGAGGGAATTCAGCTCTTTTACCTTTTCCAAATGGTTTCCTTGTCGTTTTCCCCTCTAGGCAATGCTTACATATGGGCAAATTGACTTTTTCAATGTTGCCCAATAAGCCCTCTTTGGCTAGTCTATTCATACGTTATTAGCCAATGTGACCAAGTCTAGCATGCCATACATTCACATCATTATCATATATATTGGGAGACGTGAGAAGGGAATAACAAACATTTGCATTAACACAATCAATATCCAATACAATGAAACCATCCAGAAAATAACCACAACCATAGTATTTTGTATTCAAAAACAAATCCACACCTCTATCATAGAAGTTCATATTAAAACCTAATTTAACCAACACTAAAACAGATACTAAATTCCGACGAATCTCTGGAGCATACAACACATCATGTAGGAACAAAGTGCGTCCACCACGCATATTTAGTTGGCATGTGCCAATTCCTTTCACTTCAGCTCTGGAGTTGTTTCCCACATAGATCCACTTAGTTCCAGTTGGTACTCGTCGGAATTCCACGAAGGATCCTCTATCCTTCGCTACATGGTCTGTCGCTCCCGAATCCACAAAGTCCACAAAGGATTAGACTCGCTTAAGAATACAGAACTCGACACAAAAGCAAAGTTCTGAAAAATACAAGGGGTGCATACCTTCTTTGGCTCACGACAGTCGCGAGCATAGTGACCCTTCTTGTCACAATTGTAGCATTTCACCATTGCAAGCTTTTTCATGCGAGGACACTTTCCTCTTTCATGTTGGTTAAACTTGGGTTTCTTCCCTGAAGGACCTGCTTCCTTGCCTTTCCCTTTATTAAACCAGTTAGGGTGCTTGCGTTTGGAGCTCGAAGTTCCATTTGAGCTAGAACTAGCATGATAGAGTTCAGCATCCGCCTTAGCCGCCAACAGGCGGTCCTCTTCCAGCTCAAGATGACGCATTGCATCCTCGAAGGTTTTGATATTTTCATTATGAGTCGGTGCACCTTCATATGCTCCCAACTCGAGGCAAGGAACGAATCACTACTTGCACTTGCTGCTCATCCGTCGAGGACATGGCCAGCATCTTTCAGCTCATTTATCATGTTTGACATCTTTCTAAGATGTTGCTTCATGGTCTGACCATGAGGCTTCTTATAAGAGTCAAACCTAATAATGAGCTGCCTCGGTCACCGAAGTATGACCAAATCTTGCCGCCAATGCTTCCTACATATCTTTGGCATTTTCAAAACGCCTAAACTCTCGCATGACGTCATTTTCCATGCTTTGCTCGAACGTGATGCGAGCAAGAGAGTTCTTTCTTTTCCACGCAGTAAAAAGCATCCTTGTCTCTCTTGTGCTGTGCGCAAGTGTTTCCTTCTTCGGTTCTACCATGGTCGGGTTAAGAGCCTCAAGTGCTTCTTGCTCTTCCAAAGACATTCTAGATTTTCATTTGCCAAATTTCATAGTTGTCACCATTGAGCTTTTCACCTTTGTTCAGCTCGGCAACTATGCTCTTTGTGGCTCAAGCCATTGATCTCGAACACATCGAGACATATATGCATGAGTTATTAACGCCTATCATTTATGCATCCCTTTTGCACGAGACCCATCATTTTAATGAATAATTTCAAGTAAGGTTTTAGAATCAAAAGGTCACTATGTTTCCAATCATCCTCCAAAAATCCTAACTTAAAACTATCATTAATATGATTGTCATATGCAAAATCAATTCTATGAAGCTACAGAAACTTCTATAACTACCCACAAAGAACCAGCAATAATGTAAAAGCAATAGATAATTGACATACAATAATATAATAATGCTTTCAGATAATACAACTAACATATAGGTTGATACTACAACAACAATCAGGTAGTTAACATTACATAAGATGTCCACTAAGCACACTTAACAAAAAACAGCTAATACATCTAACACAAAAACATCACACGAACCGGGAAAGATCCTCTTTGTTCAATTTCTTGATCTTTTCCCTTGTAACAATGCAGTAATATTCTTTTACAAAATCTATCACAATTTTCTTATATGAAGCAAACCGTTGACATCCCATATGCGATTCAACACATCTTGCCATTCGGGTGGAAGAGTGTTAATGAAAATCGCACCATCTCGATTGTGGCATGGGACGACCATTCCATATGATCTGTTGTATCTTCCCGTTGACTTTAAGAACATGATCAATTAAGTCACCATTCTCCCATCGATAATCAGTCAGCTCAGCTATCAACTTAGAAAGCCTTTCCTTTTGTTTATCGGTAATCACGCGAATAGGCGTACGTAACTGAAGGGGAGGCATTGTTCCTGCAACAAATGCAGAACAAATAAGGGATTACATATAATCCACATTGACTCAATTGGAAAAAAAGAAACAAATTCTTTTTTTTTTTGGTCAACGGTCAACGGTCGCGGTCAACGGTCAACGGTCAACGGTCAACGGTCAACTGTCAGGTCGTCGGAACGGTCGGACCGGTAGGCCGGTCGGATGGACCGACCGCACGTGCCGCGCGTGCGTGGGGCTGACGCGTCACGCGCGCCGCGCCCCGCACGTGCACGCGCGCCGTGCGCCCTTCGCGGGGCGGGTCGGGTTGGGTCGCGGTCGGGTCACCGGCCGGTGACCGCCTTGCCAATCGACGCCGTGCTGACGTCATCGATGACGTCATCCCGCGGTTATTTACCGTTGGTGACGCCATGATGACGCCGCACGCGCTCGCTGCCCGTCGACCGCGCGTGCCGGTTCGCCGGCCGGGGCGTGCGCGCCGGTTCACCAACCGGCGCCCGTGCCGCACGCGCCGGGACGAACCAGCGCGTCTCGGCGCGTAGCGCCCACGCGCAGCGCCTCTTTCCTCGGCCGCGTGTGGGCGCGTGCGGCGTCCCCCGGCGGCGTGCGACATGTCGCCGGACTTGTCTCGACGTCGACTTCCTCCCTATGCCATCAGATTTTGATTTCGACTTACGAAAACTCGGAAAAAATGGCGAACTACGCTCGGGTGTCGGGATTTCTCGCCCCGATCCGTACGGCCGAAATGCTTTTGCGAAAAATCAATCATAAACATCAAAACAGGTCGAGAAAAACGTGAACTAAGGCTCTAATACCAATGTTGGGATCGACGGATCCCCAAAAATGGATTCGACACTTAAACCGAACCCCTAAATCGAACGCGGAAGATAAGCCCGGGAAAAGTCATGTATCACCGATCGTAAAGCACACCACGGATTCGAGCGTACCTTGTTAGCCACAGATTAGACACTGACGCCGAAAAGAGGAAGAGAATTCAGTCCTGTTCGATCCGATGTCAACAATTCGCCGTGAAGGGAAGATGGTGTCGCCTCTTGCAAGAATGCTTTCTTATTGGGAGTGTTCTTTAGAGAGAGAATGAAGAAGAATGTTATAATGCCAAAAAAAAAATGTGTTCTCTCTCTCTCTCATCCCTTTTATAGGTCCCTCCTTCCACCGGCCTTATTCTTGCGGGCCGGGCTCTTAGGCCCATCATGGGCGGACGGGCCTTTAGCCCATCTAATTAAAACCATCAGTCCGGATATAAAATAATGAACCTACCAAGAATGCACTATTGCAATGAACTACTCGTTGAGGAATCATCTCTAGCGACTACCATGAGGGGTCGTTGGTTGCATTCGGGATAGCTTCTGGCAAAAGAATTTTTTGATTCAAGGTGTATTGCTAAAACAATAGCATTTTGAATAATTGGCTTTTGGTATATTTTTGTAAAGAATTTAAAAATTTAAAAAGAACGAAAAGAAGAGAGGTCAGGGCTGCTAGGTTTCGGTGACCTTGCATGAACCAAGGGCGTGAATAGACCAGGGGACTGGAAGCAACTTGGTGACCAGAGGTGAGCGTCGTTGCGGGACACTTGGCGACTCTTGATCCTCAACCTGAGACAAATTCGCGACTAGGGAGTGAGCATGGTCCGGGTTGAGCCGGTCCACCCCCTAACCCTAGGACCAACCCGCACAGTGTTAGTCCTCAATTTTTGGGACCAAGGATCGATCCTATTGAGCTTAGGTCCTCAATTTTTGGGACCAATGATCGACCCTATTGAGCTTAGGATTGAGGACCAGACCGACCCAATGGGTTCAGTCCGGTTCCAAGGTCAACCCGGAACCAACTGATAATTTTTTATTTATTTATTTATTTATTGGTAAAGGTAAGAATAGATTAGCTTGAACCAAAAACTGTACAAAAGACCGGGACTAAACAATCACTCAAGGAGCATAAAGGTCAAAGAGTGAGAGGGCACCGGTGTAAAAGAAACAACAAAGGAAGAAAAGGCACAACCGCCAACAACAAGGAGGACAAAAAGCACCAAAGCAGCAACCCTCCAGGACCGCATCAGCAAGCGGGACGAGAGAATGGTTGGAGCAAAACAAATGCAGAGACATTCGGATAAGGCAAACAGCACTAAGAAGAGGAAGCATCTGCAAAGATGGAAGGGTCAAACCCCCAGGATCTTTGGAGTCTTCTATTCCTTGCGTTGTCCGGCACACTGTGAAACAAGATAGCTTTGTCTTTAACCACCCTGATGATGTGGTTTTTGATAGCCAAGATTACCAAGGCTTCACCCCGAAATATAATGTTGTTCCTTTTCTTCCAGATGAGATGGCAAATTGCAGCAAACGAAAACCGAGCAACACTATGGAAGAAATCTTTACCCGAAAGGAACTTCTTCGCCCAAAAGAGGTTGTCCGGCCAAGGCTTATTCCGCCAAGGGAGGTTACATCTAGTGGCCCAAAAGAAAACAATTGTCGCAGAGACATGGCATTCAAAAAACAAGTGGTCAATCGAATCCGGAATCGTATTGTAGAAGGCACAAAGGCGATGATCAATTCTTCCATAAGATAGAAGAGCCGCCTGAGTGGGTAAATGATTTTTCATTATAAGCCAAAGATGAAATTGAAATCTGGGAGCGAGAGATCTATCCCATATAAAGGATGCCCAATCCACCCGACACTTTTTAGTATGAATGATCTCCCATGTAGAGCCTACCGCAAAGATACCAAAAGAGTTGCCATACCAATAAAACTGATCCGGGCTAGAAGAGATAATCGGTAAAGCAAGGTGCCACTCCTGCAATAAAATCCTCGCAACTTGACCCGCAGGTGACAAAAATTCTGCAATAGAAGCATGTCTGGAAAGACTAGATCTTTCAATAATGGACTCCGGCAAGAATAGGTTCAAAGGGCCTAGAGGATTCCACTAGTCGAACCACACGGAGATAGAAATACCATTCCCCACTTTCCACCTAAAAAGGGACCGAAATTCCCTCCTCAGTTGAATGATCTTTTTCCACCCCTACGAGCAAACCGCAGGCTTGGGGGCAACCCAAAAGTTATCACATTTTAAGAAATTGCTATGAATCCACCAACATCAGAGCGATTCTTTATCAGTAAACAACACCCAAATGTATTTCAACATTGCCACCCTGTTGCAATCACGAAGTTTTCGAATACCAAGACCACCTTCTACTTTAGGTTGGCAGACATTGTCCCATGAGACTTTTGCCCCACCCCGAGTAAGAGATGAGCCTTTCCATAGAAACTGTCTTAAAATCTGCTCGATCCTTTCTAGTACCGATACAGATAAAGTGAATACACTAGCCAAATAGGCTTGAATGGAGTGTAGGACTGACCTTATTAACTGAAGACACCCTGTGAAAGAAAGAAAATGATGTGTCCAAGATTGGACTCTTGCAGTAATACGGTCTATCAAAGTTATATAATTCGCTTTACCCAGCCTGGAAGAGATAATTGGCACACCTAGATATCGAACCGGCAATTGTCCCTCCTGAAAACCAAAGGCCCATAGGATGTTCCTCCTGAGAGAAGGGGAACCACTGGAAAGAAAAACTTCACTCTCGCTCTTATTAGGAAACAAACCACTCCAGGAGGAAAAGATATCCAGTGATCTTTTGAGCATCGACACCAAGGGCCAATCCGCCTGGCTAAACAAGAATACATCATTGGCGAAGAACAAATGCGATAGCTTAACCGATTTGCATCTCCAGTAAAACTTAAACTCCTTGCACGAAGTGCGGGCATTCAAAATGCCAGAGAAGATTTCCATTACCAACGTAAACAAGTAAGGGGACATAGGGTCACCCTGTCGAATCCCACGAGCGGAAGGAAAGAAACCATGCAGTTCACCATTAATAGAAATAGAGAACTTGGGTGTTCGTACACAAATCATGATCCTACTAATGATCCAAGGAGGAAAACCAAAAGCACCGAGAGTGAGCTCCAGAAAGTCCCAGTTGACCGTGTCATACGCCTTTCGAAAATCAACTTTCACAAGACATTTTGGCGTAAAAGGGTCTGGTGAAAACGGCAAAAAGCTCTGGGCGAGCAAAATGTTATCTCTAATGCGTCTACCCTTCACAAATGCATTTTGAGATGAGCTAATCAAAGTATCCAGGACCGAAGCAAGGCGATTGGCCAATATCTTAGTAATAACTTTATATATGGTATTGCAACACGAGATAGGTCTAAAATCAGCAACAGCGGTAGCATTCGATATTTTAGGCACTAATGCAAGTATTGTGTTGTTTACCTCCTTTAGCGGCCGACCGGATACAAAGAAGTCATGAACAGCTTCCAAGACCGACGGTCCGACAATCTGCTAATTATTCTTGAAGAATTCCACCGGAAAACCATCGGGACCAGGCGCCTTGCCATGGGCAAGGGAGAAGAGGGTGTTGCGAATTTCATCATCTGAGACAGGATAAGTAAGGGCATTCGCCTGGTCACTTGAAAGAGGATGACGAATGACATCCATAAGATCTTGAAGTGCCGGTTTGGAGAGCATGGCACTCGAATTAAACAAGTCCGAGTAAAAAGATACAAAGACTTGAGGAATCTGATCAGGATTAGTAACCAAAGAACCTGATGATTCGCGTACCGAGAGTATTTTGTTTCTGACTTGCCTTCTACAAACCGAATAGTGGAAGAACTTTGTGTTTCGATCCCCTTCCTTCAACCATCGCACTCTCGACTTCTGTCTATAAAACGATTCTTCATTTTTCCTCAAATCTACAAAGCAATGGCGTTGAGCCTTTTCAAGATCCGAGAGAGCAACATTACTCGATTCCAATTGAAGATCCAGCTGGGTGCGACAGAAAGCAATCCTAGCTTCCTCAATTCTCTTGGAGATATCAGAAAATGCCTCACTATTCAGATGCTTAAGGTAACCCTTCAAGGTCTTTAGTTTAGAGACAAGCTTGAACATTGGTACCCCCCGCACAGAACAATCCCAGGCTCGAGAAACAAGGGAATTGAAATTCGGGTGATCGAACCAGTATAAAAAGAATTTTAACGGCCTCTTTCGGCTAACTGGCATAAGAACTCTAGTCACCATGGGCGAGTGATCAAAAATGCCCGGATTGAGGAAAGATGCCTCAGCAAAGGAGAAGTCGGACATCCACTTAGAATTAACCAATACGCAGTCAATTTTTCTCATCTTCCTCCCGGTAGTAGACGAGGTGGACCAAGAATAACGGAGTCTCACATATCTAAGATCCTCCAAGTCAGTTTGATTAAGACAAAGATTAAATTCATCAAAATATGGAATCCATGTGTTAGAACACCCAATACGATCAGACGAATCTTTTATAGCATTAAAATCTCCGGAGACCAACCATGGAACGTCTTGTAGCAGGTGATTCCAATGGAGGAGATCCTCCCAAAGAGGCCGACACTTAACAAAAGTATGTTCCCCATAAACAAAAGATATACAGCACTCGATACCAGAGGAGAGCAACTTGAGGCGACCATGCACGGCCTGCTCATTACTAGCAAAGTTCTCAAAATCAACAATCTCAGGGTCTTAACCCACCCAAATTCTACCACAAGTAGAGTAGTCATAATTAGCCACCCAACACCATCCCCTTAATAGAAGAGCCGAGATGGATTCAAAAAGATGAGGGGGCACCTTTGTCTCTAACAGTCCAACAACACACAAGTTATTTATGGAAACAAATCTCTTGACTTCCCCCCGTCTAACCGGGTTAAGGATACCACGAACATTCCAAGTACCTATATACATATTTATAGGTAAAGATAAGAGTTACCTCTTCTTCTTACGTTGGCTAGGAGCTGAGGTAACATCTTCCAAAGGGGGAGGATCGGGCTTCAGCTTCAGCAGCTTGTCTTGCAAGGACTCCGCTGGATGGAGAATAGATGGGGCGCGATCGACCGCTCACCAGCAGAAAGATCATCAGCATCAGACCCATCATACGCACTTAGCCCAACAATCTCATCATCGGAGCCCCCACGAGGTAAGGCCAGAGGGCCACCAATAGCATCTCCCTAAGAGGTAGAAACTTCAGTAATCTTAAAAGCTCTTTTCGGGTTCACAGGAGGCTTACGGGGAGCAATAGTCCTAGTGGCTTGATCCTTTTACTTCAAGGATTGCCCTCCATTCGAAGGAGGAGTAAGTCAAAATGAGGCAGCATCCTTGCCCGAGTGGGACTTGGCCTCCTTTCCCTTCACCTGCTTCTAACCAGGATCTTCCTGTTGGGGCAATTCGGCAGCAGGGGTTACAATCTTGGTCTTTGCCCGAGCATCCCTCGAGCCTTGACCACTATCACCACCCGAAGGTGGTACAATATTCTCAACCAGAGGTGCCTCAACCATCCGCGGAGGCAAAGCCCCAGAAGTCATTATAGCATTTCTATTATCATACAAAGGATTATCGGCAAAAGAGACTCACTTGTCGCTGCTGGCCAGTGATGCCTCGGGGACTGCAGTTGGACTAGAAGGGAGGTTAGTTGAGACTTGAGGTGCTTGAGGAGGAGCAACCTTCTGTTGTTGAGCAGCTTCGACCATCGGACGGCCTGAAGAGGGTCGACACCTATGGCCGAGTATACCACACCCCGGGCAAACTTCAGGCTTCCACTCAAACTCTACACCGACCATACATGTTTCACCCTTGTGGGTGATCTCAATAGACTCATATGACGGATGGTTCGTATTGAATTCAATACATACACGAGCAAACGAAACCATCTTCAAGCGGCTTGTTCTCTGATCAACGAATAAAGGCTTCCCCAAGACACTTGCAATTTTACTGATGGCCTGAGCGGACTAGAACACAAGTGGGAGGTTGGATAACCTAACCCACACTAGCACGGTAAGATGTGCGTCTTTTTTCAACTCAAGGGACGGCTTCCATTGTTGGAGCACGAACGGGATTATGGTAATAGTAATGTGCCCCCCTTCCAGAATTCTCCTACGGACATCTCCATTAGGAAAGTGAAGGAAGAAGAACCCATTACCGTTGGACATCACTTTCGCAAGGTCTGGTCCCCATACTTTCTTCAAAGCCAACTCCGTAACCTTAAAAGGCAACTGTTTACCCATAAAGTAGCCAACCAGGCATTCAAGAAGCTTCGGATCAGCCGCCTCAACCTCATTATCCGTCATCTCCACGACAAGCTTGCCATTAACCATGGACGGAGGAAAATACTCAAGATCATACCCCTTTTCAATGACTTTCGCCACAGCAACCCACGTGCGCGGGGCTGGTTTTGCAGATTTATTCCTTTGAGGCCTTTGAGAAGCGGACCTATCTCTCCTTCTTCCTCGCGGACCCAGAGGATCCGTAGGAAGTCGATTCAGCATAGGGGCGTCCCTCGCATCAGAGTTCAACTCAACAACACGTTCCCCCTCCAACACCGAAGAGCCAGCCTGAGTCGAGTGGTTACTAGCGGGAATGGAAGAACTCGGAGAGCTCAGTCCAACCCTAGCATTTCGGGCCAACCCCATCTTAGCCATCAAAATAACCGAACCAGTAGCAGAAATAGGGGATGAAACCCTAACTGAAACCAGTCGATCGGCCCATTAAAAGGAACGTACCGGGCACAAATACTTGAGGGGTTTTGAAGAGGAGGTGAAGGCGCCCCTACCCACCAAATTTCAGCTCCAACTAACGGTTAGGTCGTCGGGAAGCACGCGTGATGTAGCTCGCGTGAACAGGAAGAAAATCGCCTGGTTTGAGAGCATGTGTGAACAGTATACCGAGAAGGAACAAATGGCCAAGCTTTTTTTTTTTTTTTTTAATTTCATTTTTTGTACTTCTTAAAAAAACGATTGAGGATCGGACTAACCCAATGGATTCAGTCCGGTTTCAAGACCAACTCAGGACTAACCAATAATTTTTTATTTCATTTTTTGTACTCTTTGAAAGGGCAACAGAGGACCGTACCGACCCAATGGATTCGATGATGAGCAAGGTTAGCTAAGAAAGGCAAGCGGTGAGGGTCAAGTGGGCTGAGCGTCGAACATAATGAGCATTGAATGTCGAGCGGGGAGTAACAAGCCAAGCGAGCATCAAGCGGCGAGCGGCACTAGTGACCCAAAGCAAGCAAGGCGAGTGTCGAGTGGCGAGCGGAGAAGTTGTTTTTTTATTTTAGCAAATTGAAGACTAAGAGGACAAATAAGACTAAAAAAACGAATACTAGATAAGGATGCCATAAAGTGCCTTTTTGGACACCATGAGGACTCCTCACAAAAACATTTTTCTCCTTCGTAAATTATGATTATTGAGGCCAAAAAGACATTAAAAACCTAAGTTATTAAAGAACAATGTAAAATTACTTGAACTCTTCACTAAAGAGTTGTTTAATGATGTTGACGCCGATTATTTTAAGGTTTTCTCTATATAAAAAAATTATAAATAATATTATATATATAATCAGGGTTGGTCCGGGTTGGACTAACCCGAAACTCTCAAGACCGAGGACCAACTCGCACAGTGCTGGTCTAGGAATTCTAGGACCAAGGACTGACACAGTCTCCCTGGGAATCGGACCAGGACCGGCAGGGTTGGGCCCGTCCAGGGTCGGTCCAAGGTCAACCTTGGACCAATGCTCACCCCTATTCGCGACCCACTAGATGTCGCTTGAGACAACCCCGTGATCTTCAATCATCGACTATCAATAAGCTAGATTTGGCCGCTAAGAGCGTGTTTGAGAGACTATTAACAATTGAGGAGCGAGTGCAACATAGATATACAAAACTGTTAGTGATGGAAAAATTGCCATGACAAATGTTTATTTATACCTTGAAGTACCATTTTTGGAATGCTAGCCAATGTTCTGGAGTTGCGTTGGGCTCAAAGACTTTAGAAGCTTAGAGCACGTTTGGTAATGATTCTGTTCCCGTGAACAATTTCTAAGCATTTTAAGCCATTTGGTAACTATCCCAAAATTTCTGATTCTAAAATAGAATCGCGTTTGGTACCATGGTCATTGATTATGTTCTAAATCAATTTTTTTATTAATTTTTAATAATTTTTTTTACTTTTTTCATTTTTTTCTTTTCTTTTTTTCCTTTTCCTCCTATTCTTCTTCTTCTTCTTCTTCTTCTTCTTCAAGTGGCCGATCGCCGGACCGGCGACCTCACTAGAGTGTTGCCGGCCGAGCCTCGCCGGTAGCTGGGCGAGACCCGCCTAGCCACCGGCGAGGCTTGGCCTTGTTAGTGGTCGGGCTTGCCTCCGGTGAGCTTGTCGGACCTCGCCCTGGCCTGGCGAGCCTTCAGCAAGCTCACCGGACCGGTTGCCGGCGACGGCGGACTGAAGTGGCGGTGGCAGACGGCAATCGCGGGATGGTGGTAGATGAAGAAGAAAAAAAGAGAAGAAAAAAGAAGAGAAAAGGGAAGAAGACTTGATTTTTAGATTTGTTTCCGGAACAAGAATCGATTTTTTTTTTTTATTCTTGATTTTACTCCAAATCTGTTCCCCGGAACAAATTTGTTCCCAGAAACAAAAATTTTACCAAACGCGATTCTGTTTCCAAACTACTCCCGTGAACAAAAAATCAGAATCAATTATTATTGGGAGGGTTACCAAACAGGGCCTTAAGAGCCCGAATACCTCAACTTTGGCACAATGACCTTTGAAAGCCTAAAAACCCTAGAAATGCTCTCCCAAACGCAGCTTACCTCAAGTGGTGGAGAGAAGGACCAACTCACGGTGGTCGCTTTTCAACTGTAGTAATTCTCTTTTTCACCAAGTGCCCTAGTTTTTTTTTCCCAACTCAAATTACTATTTTAGCTTTTAGTTCTAACCCTAGTCCTAATCTGCGATTGTCAAACACCCAATTGGATAGGATATGCCCTATATTTGACGTTATATTTGTTCATCCGCCAAAGATAATATGTTGTATGAGAAATATTGTGTTTATTTGTTATGTTACAAATCCAGTGAAATAATCTCGACAATCAAACCTAGCGTGAAGTGTTTATGTAAGTGTTTTTGGAAAGAATGTCTAGGGACCAACAGATTTGAAAGATTTATTACTTGTCACTTCGTCAATATGCTCATTATATTTGAGAAGATAATGGAAAAAAAAAACGTATTGTCATATGAATAACTTCTTAATATGCTCGTGCACCAAAAAAGAATAAGAACGCAGTTCTTAGAGGCAATAAATATCTTGCCGCTAACTCTCGATTGTCATGGACTCATACATGTCAAACTATGAAAAAGGTAACAAAAATTGATATGAGAAAGCATAGGAACAAAGATTCATGGGGAAAATTATCCGAAAAGTCCTAAACTTATTGTATAACGACCAATTCAATTCAAAATTTTTCAATTTGACTAGTTTAGTCCTAATTCTTTTGATGAGTTGCCAATATAATTTTTCTAGTTAATTTTGACCAAAATTTGTTGATGTGGTGGTCCACTCAGCATTGACCGTCTTACATGGTACAGTTAGGGATTTGACGTGGACAAATTGAAGTAAAATGATGTCATTTTGCCTAATTTTCAGAACTTTTTTTTTCTTTTGTGTTCACTATTCATCATCTTCCTTAACCTACTCTCACAGTTTCCTCTTCAATCTCTAGGAAAAGTTAAGCCTCTTGCCCGTGAGTTTTGATTTAGGCAGCGCTTGTTTATGTTCTTTTTTTTTTTTTTTTTGTTTATAAACAAAATTTCTATTTTTTTTTGTTCCGGGAAACAAAAAAAAGAATAGAAACGCGTTTGTTTGTGTTTTTGTTCCAAATCTATTTTTTTTGTTCCTAGGAACACATTTAGAACAGAAACAAGAAACAAGAAAAACGTGTTTTTTGTTTCTGGAACAAATTTTAAGAACAAAAAAAGAACAAAAACATAAAAAAAATGTGTTTCTTTTTTGTTTCTTGTTTCAGCAATTCGAACACTGCCTTCTCCTCCTACATCTTCTCTATGACCTTCCGACTTCTCCACCGTCGTCTTCTCCGGCGCCTCCCACTCTATCTTGAGACCATCTGGCTTCTCCACCGTCGTCCTCTCCGGCGCCGACAGCCGCTGCTCCTTCACTAGCTGAACCTTATGATTCGAGGTAAGTTTCATCGTCACCGGCTGCTGCTCCTCCTTCATCGATTGACGAGGGCTTCGCCGAGAGCCACCCCTCACAAATCTGGGCGATGGCTGCTCGGAGCTTGAGCATGAGGGCTTGCTTGAGCCAGTGCTTGCCTAAATCTGCAAGACGCTTGCTCGAGCGAGCCCTCGCGCTCAAGCCCCAAGCGAGAGTCTTGCAGATCTGGGCAAGCGTTGCTTGCCTAGATCTACGGCAGCGGCTCGTCTACTCGCTAGAGATCCGGGCGACCATGCTCGCTCGTCTGCTCGCTCGTCTACTCGCTCGAGATCTGAGTGAGCCCTTGCGCTTGGGCCTCGAGTGAGTCGCCCAGATCTGCGGCAGCAGCTCGTCTGCTCGCCCAGATGAGCAGAAACGCTTGAGCACTCGAGCGAGCAGAGTAACGAGCGCTCGCTTCTCTACTCGCTTGAGCATCTGCTCGCTGCTCTCGCGAGCCCTGCTGTGCACGCTCAGCGAGCGGAGCAGCGAGCATCTACTCGCTTCTTTGCTCGCTCGAGTGTCTGCTCCCTCGAGCGTCTGCTCGCTGCTCACGCTCGCAGCTCCAGCGAGCATGGCGAGGCTTAACCCACTAGTTGTAAGTGATTCCTTTTCAGATTATGTAATATTGTTGGAATGTCGAAAGTATAGTCAAAGTTAGTCTCTTTGCCAATTAAAGTTGAAGTTCTATATATGCTATCATGGACCTATTTTCTAAGCAATTAATGATTTTTTTTCCTAGTAGCAAAGTGTGGCATCGTTGGGCTGTTATTTATTTTTGTGTGATCCCATATTTTGGACCCGCATTTTCTCTTAAAGGTTGCGACTGTTCAACATGAAGAGTTTCCACGCTTCGTACCCTTTCGTGACAACCGTTCATTCGTTAATCGTCTTGATGGAAGACGATGTATAAATAGGAACGTACATTCATTTCTGACGGGTGATGACAAGGTCTAACACAAACTCTCTCATTCAGAATACACCATTAGTACGAGAGTGAATTGGGTTAGTAGTGCGAGTCCCCAATTTGTTGATTTCAGGTTTTCAGACGAACGTGACTACAAGAACAATGGCTGGAGTTTTGTCTATAATCGATCCTGGCTTCCGCATATGATTTATTTTGTCTAACATTTGGTATCGGAGCGATTTTATGCCTCTGCCTTGTTTTTCTCGAATTTTGGTATATTTTTCGGACTTTGAGAACATGAACAGAACTTCGGTTTTTGAGGCCAAGGGAGAAACTCGCCGATTCCGGGCAAATTCCGGCGACCCACCCCTTGATTTCGGACCAGTACGTCGCACCGCCGTAAGGGATATTAGCCATGAGTTATTTCGGCATATTGGTGTTCGCCGGAGGCTAATCGGGCGGCGGAACTCGCGGTGATTGAAAATTTGCGTTTTTGAAGGTTTCGTTTGATTTGGGGGCTAATTTGTCCATCATTTTCGCCAAATTTGAACCCATGTGGTCGTGCCGGCATGCTCTTCAAAACCCATTATTTATTTGTGTCTGGGATGGGCTGCCGGAGAAGAAACGGCCGGCGAAACCGCGGCGGAACGGCGAAAAAGGACGAAGAAAATCGTTTTGGGCGCGAGGAAGAAGGCGCGTGGAGCCCACGCGCGCGCTGCGGTTGCAGGCGCGTGGAGCCCACGCGCCACGCGCTCGACGCGCGGTAACCGTTGCGCGCGTGGGATCCACGCGCGCGCAACCGCTAGCGCGTGGGGACCACGCGCGGACGCCCGTGGCGATTGCCGAGCGCGTGCACGGCACGCGCCCGCTCGAATTTGGCGCGTGCCGAGCACGCGCCTCTCGTCTCCCGCCCGCGACTCCTTTTTCGATTTTGCCTCAAATTTTTTGTGTTTTTGCAATTTAGCCCGTGGCCGATTTATTTATTTACTGTTCTGCCCTTGATGTATTTATTTATTGTGTCATTTCATGCATTTTTTATGAGTATTTTTATGCATGAAATTAAATGTCCAATGATTCATATATTTAATTAATTAGAGAGTAGCCACAGCATCTTTAATTAATTAAATTATATATTAAGAGCTTCCGGATCATATTTAGAAATGGACGTTAATTGTAATTAATTATATTAATATGATGAATTTTATCCCACAGGAAATTTTATTGTATTAATATGATTAATTAGGTTGAGATATCATATTATTTTTCTTAATTTACCCACAGGGATTAAGAAAAGGTATATAATATGGTAGTTTCTTCATGATGTAATTATGAATCTATTTAAATTAAAAACTTAGCCCACAGGTAGTTTTTATGTTATGTGATTCATATTGTGACATGTTTACATTGGTAAAACATGATTTATGTATATTTGCCTCAAATTTTGTGACATAAGCATGATTATTTGATATGCGGTTTCGCAACTTTGTGAATTTCTCTGAATTTAAGTTTGATGTTCCCATACTTGAATGGTGAGAACTATAAAGTTTGGAAGGAGTCGAGTTCTTCTTCAATTGGGGTGGATGGACATTGACTATGCTATAAGGAAAGACGAACCACTTGCTCCTACCGATTCGAGCACTTCAGTGAGATAGCTCTTTATAACCAATGGGAGCGGTCCAACCGCGTTTGTGCCATGTTTATAAGAGCTAAGATATCTCCTAGTATTCGTGGTTCGGTTGCTCAGCATAGCAATGCTAAGGCCTTATTGGAGGCCATTGATGCGCAATTTGAGAGTTCTGAGAAGGCGCATGCCATGACTCTAATTATGAAGTTTTCATCATTGAAGCTCACTAGCATTAGAGGTGTGCGTGAGCACATCATGCAAATGAGGAACATAGCAGCTCAACTTAAGAACCTTGAGGTTGAGATATCTGATTCTTTTCTTGTATATTATATTCTGAACACTCTCCCACAACAATATGCACCTTTCAAGATCTCTTACAACACACATAAGAATAAATGGTCAATTAATGAGCTCATGACCATGTGTGTTCAAGAGGAGGAAAGACTGATTATGGAATTGGGAGAAGGTGTTCATTTGGCAACACAAGGAAAGAATAGAGGCCATGGCAAGCATAAGGGAAAAGGTAAAATACCTCCCCAAGCTGACATTAAGAAAGAATCCAAATGTTTCTTCGTAAACGAAGGGGCATATGAAGAAGGATTGTGTCAAATTTAAGGCTGGCTCGAGAAGAAAGGTAATCCAATCTCTTGTGTTTGTTATGAATCTAATATGACTGATGTAAGTCACAACACTTGGTGGATTGATTCTGGATCTACAATCCACATTTCAAATTCCTTGCGGGGTTTTCAAAACCACGGGAAGCCGAGTGGGAAGTGAACAAAGCATCTATTCAGGAAACAAGATGCGTTCGCATGTGGAAGCTATTGGGACATGTAGACTAGTTCTCAATAGTGGCTTTGTTTTGAATTTGGAAAAGACCTTTTATGTTCCTAGTTTTTCTAGAAATTTAATTTCAGTTTCAAGACTTGTACCTTTGGGATACTCTTTTAACTTTTCAGACTCAAACTTCGTTTATCATTTAAATCTGAAATTGTTGGGAGTGGTACTTTGTCGATGGTCTTTTTTCGAATTAATTTACAAGACAATGCCTATTATGATGCGATGCATGTTCATGATAAAGCTGGTATGAAACGATGTGTTGTGAAAAACATTCTTCTATGTTATGGCATCGGAGATTGGGACATATCTCCATAGAAAGAATTAAGCGATTAGTAAATGATGGAGTACTCGATACTTTAGATTTTTGATTGTGATACTTGTGTGGACTGTATAAAGGGAAAGCGGACCAACAAGTCTAAGAAAGGTGCCAAGAGGAGTACAGAAATATTAGAAATCATACATACGAGATATTTGTAGTCCGAGATATGGACTCATGTGGTCGAAATACTTCATCTCCTTCATAGATGATTACTCACGTTACATGTATCTCTATTTGATTCATAATAAGTATGAAGCATTAGATGCCTTTAAGGTATTTAAGGCGAAGTAGAGAAACAATGCGGTAAGCAAATTAAGATCGTGAGATCGGATAGAGGTGGAGAATTCTATGGTAGATACACTCGAAGATGGACAAGCACCTGGTCCATTTGCAAGGTTTCTTCAAGAGCATGGGATAGTTGCCCAATATACTATGCCCGGTTCTCCGGACCAAAACGGCGTAGCGGAAAGAAGAAACCGGACTTTATTGGACATGGTGCGTAGTATGCTTAGCAGCTCCAAACTTCCTAAATCCTTGTGGACTGAAGCACTTAAGACGGCAAAGTGTACATATTAAACCGAGTTCGACCAAGGCTGTCCCAAGGACACCTTTTGAGTTATTTAAGGGTTGGAAACCGAGTTTGCACCATGTGCGCGTTTGGGGATGCCCGTCGAAGTGAGAGTTTATAATCCACAAGAAAAGAAGTTGGACCCAAGGACCATAAGTGGGTATTTCATTGGATATGCCGAAGGTCTAAGGGATACGGGTTTTATTGTCCATCTCATACCACTAGGATTGTGGAATCAAGAAACGCTAAATTTCTTGAAAATGACTTGATTAGTGGGAGCGATCAATCGAAGGACCTTGATCCTAAGAAAGATCATACAGATACTCAACCTTCCACTTCAAGTTTAAGGTTGGTTATTGCTCATAATGCCCCTTCAGTTCAGCCGGCTATTGAACAACCAATCGTTGAAGTTCCACAACCTGCTGATATTGATCTAATAGATCCAGTTGTTCATCAATTACTAGAAACTGTTGAACAACCAGTTGAGCAACACTCTCCTCAAGAGAATGTTGATGCAACATTGAGAAGATCTGCTAGAATAAAGAAATCGGCTATTCCTAGTGAATATATTGTGTATTTACAAGAGTCGACTACAATATTGGAGCTGAGAATGATCTGAAACGTTTTCACAAGCCATGGATAGTGATAAATCCAATTTGTGGTACAATGCCATGAAGGAAGAGATGAGTTCTATGGCATCTAACGAAGTCTGGGATTTGGTTGAGTTACCTGATGGTGTGAAGGCCATTGGTTGTAAATGGGTCTTCAAAACTAAGAAGGATTCATTAGGTAACATTGAAAGATATAAAGCTAGACTCGTTGCCAAAGGATTCACTCAAAAGGAAGGAATCGATTACACGAGACTTTTTCTCCCGTATCTAAGAAAGATTCTCTTCGTATTGTTTTGGCATTGGTTGCCCATCTTGATATGGAATTACATCGATGGATGTGAAAACGGCATTCCTCAATGGAGAACTAGAGGAGGAGGTTTACATGAAACAACCTGAAGGATTCCCCTCTAGTAAAGGTGAGCATTTGGTGTGCAAGCTTAAGAAATCTATATATGGCCCGAAACAAGCCTCCCGCCAATGGTACTTAAGGTTCCATGATGTCATTTCTTCATTCGGTTTTGTAGAGAATGTCATGGATCAATGTATATACCAGAAGGTCGTGGGAGCAAAATTTGTTTCCTTGTGCTATATGTGGATGATATTTTACTTGCAACCAATGATAAAGGGTTGTTACATGAGGTGAAACAATTTCTCTCTAAGAGTTTTGATATGAAGGATATGGGTGAGGCATCTTATGTCATTGGCATTAAGATCCATAGAGATAGACCTCAAGGAATTTTAGGACTATCTCAAGAAACCTATATCAATAAGGTCTTAGAGAGATTCCGGATGAAAGATTGTTCACCAAGTATAGCACCCATTGTGAAGGGTGACAGTTCAATTTGAACCAATGCCCGAAAAACGATTTAGAAAGGGAACAAATGTACAACATCCCATATGCTTCTGCTATTGGAAGTTTGATGTATGCTCGGGTTTGCACTCGACGACATCGCTTTTGCTGTGGGAATGTTGGGAAGATATCGAGTAATCCAGGTTTAGACCACTTTGGAGAGCTGCAAAGAAAGTCATGAGATACCTTCAAGGTACCAAAGACTACATGCTTATGTATAGACGGACTGACAAATTGGAAGTGGTCGGTTATTCGGATTCGGACTTCGCGGGCTGCGTTGATTCACGAAAATCAACATCTGGATACATTTTTATGTTAGCTGGCGGAGCCGTGTCATGGAGAAGCGCCAAGCAGACTTTGACTGCTACTTCTACTATGGAGGCTGAGTTCGTTTCTTGTTTTGAGGCTACCTCGCATGGTGTATGGTTGAAGAGTTTCATTGCTGGGCTTAGAATTGTTGATTCTATTTCTAGGCCATTAAGAATATATTGTGACAATTCAGCTGCAGTTTTTATGGCTAAAAATGCCAAAAGTGGCGGTCGAAGTAAGCATATCGACATTAAGTATTTAGTCATAAGGGAACGTGTTAAGGAGAATAAAGTGGTCATTGAACACATTAGCACTGAATTGATGATAGCCGATCCTTTAACTAAAGGCATGCCACCAATGAAGTATAAGGATCATGTAACTAGTATGGGAATAGGTCCCATCATGTGATTTGTCGTTGTATGAACGATTTTTGTTGTATGAAACTCTTATTCAGTTGTAATGTTGATTCTCAATTTTGGTGTACACATTTTGTTGTTTATGAGAATAACATTTATCCTTGGTTCGGAATAAACATGGGGTTTATTCATTAAGATATGTTGTCACATATAGGCTGACATTAAAGAAATGAGATGCATTGTGATACATGGAAGATATTACTCACCCTTAGAGGACATGTCGCCATGATTCATGTGTTTTGTTTCTTTTCTTTAAGCATAAAGTTTTCGTGGAATTAGTTGGATAATCTGTATGATGAAAATGATGGGATCAAGTGGGAGAATGTTATTTATTTTTGTGTGATCCCATATTTTGGACCCGCATTTTCTCTTAAAGGTTGCGACTGTTCAACATGAAGAGTTTCCACGCTTCGTACCCTTTCGTGACAACCGTTCATTCGTTAATCGTCTTGATGGAAGACGATGTATAAATAGGAACGTACGTTCATTTCGACGAGTGATGACAAGGTCTAACACAAACTCTCTCATTCGAGAATACACCATCGGTACGAGTGAATTGGGTTAGTAGTGCGAGTCCCCAATTTGTTGATTTCAGGTTTTTCGGACGAACGTGACTACAAGAACAATGGCTGGAGGTTTGTCTATAATCGATCCTGGCTTCCGCATATGATTTATTTTGTCTAACATGGGCTCCTCTAAGGTCACACATAATTGCATTAGTCGACCCCTGCCCTGCACGATCGAGCGAGCAGACGTTCATGGGGGCAATTCCTACTACTAGAGAGAGGCACATGAAAGGAGAGAGAGCATGAGTCTTCTTGGCTGAATTTTGGTCAAAACCCACGTTGGCATCTTTGCAGCGTTGTTTTTACCGCCCGTGATATTCTATTGAGCTACTACTCGACCGCTTGATGATGCCACTGCAGCCCTTTCATCAACAACACCACTGCAGATCCGCTCGTTTGTAGCTTCTGTTCTGACGATTACCCGAACGCCCCCATTGATGCCGCCGCCGCATCGGTGAATTGAGGTGGTTGCTTCTTGGCCACGACCTTGTTGCCACCGTAACGCCAGTAGCCGCCATTCGTGTTCAATTTGCTGTCCACTTTTGCCGTTGTTCCATTGGTCATTTGAAGTTCCGCCTTGCCGGTGCCGATCTGTGAAGACATATTTTTTTTTCCCTTGCTCTGTCCACAATTTGACAGTCCCTGCTCCGCCCGAAGCCTAACACTGCGCCTCCTCTGCTCACCTGACGACGCCGTGGCCGTCGCTCATCCGCGACGCCTTGCCCCGACGTGCAGCTTCTCTGTCCGCCACACCACCGCCCACCATCCTCTTTTCTAACCCATTAGGAGGTCCTAATCTAGAGCAGCTTGCTTGCGATTAGTGAAAATTGAATAGGTGATTGCTGCATGGTTATCTTCTTGATACAAGTTTGTTTGAAGGCTTGATATTTTATCTAGAAACATCGTGGGAGATGAGCATATCTCTGTTACGCGTGTCTTTTGTTTCATACTTGATTGAATATGTGACTAACATGGCCTAAATGTCTGAAGATGGCATGTTTCTCTAATTGTCTTTTGTAATATTGTTTTTAAGTATTCACTTATCAAATTCAATGTGATGAAGTTGAACAATGAACTATATTACTTCATTATTGTGATGTCATGTATGAAAGGGTCTATGTAGAGATCTATAAGATACTCTTCTTTTAGCTAGCTCTTATTGTACAAACTTTACTTACAAAATTTTATTCCAAGTATGCACATATGACCATGTTCATAATGTTTGTCTTCACCCACCATGAACAAAATTAAATTGATGAGCATTTCATGAGAATGATAATGCAATACCAAGTTTACACTTTATTAAAAAAAGAGGCACGTGAGAAAAATTTGGTACAAACTTTACTTATAAAATTTTCTTCCAAGCATGCACATATAACCATGTTCAGAATGTTTGTCTTCACTCACCATGGACAAAATTAAATTGATGAGCATTTCATGAGAATGAGAATTCAATACCAAGTTTACACTTTATTAAAAAAAAAAAAAAAAAAAAAGCACTTGAGAAAAATTTGGTACAAACTTTACTTATAAAATTTTCTTCCAAGTATGCACATATAACCATGTTCAGAATGTTTGACTTCACTCACCATGAACAAAATTAAATTGATGAGGATTTCATGAGAATGAGAATTCAAAACCAAGTTTACACTTTATTAAAAAAAAAAAAAGCAATTGAGAAAAATTTGGTACAAACTTAAAAAATTTTCTTCCAAGTATGCACATATGATCATGTTCAGAATGTTTGTTTTCACTCACCATGAACAAAATTAAATTGATGAGCATTTCATGAGAATGATAATTCAATACCAAGTTTACACTTGATTAAAAATTAAAAAAACACTTGAAAAAATTTGGAACAAAAATTTTGTGCGGTTACCAAACGTACTTCTATTCTTTTTCTATTCCAGGAACATAAATTTTGTGCGATTACCAAATGTGTTTCTGTTCTTTTTCTATTCCAGAAATAGAAATTTTATGTAGTTACAAACGTGTTTTTTTATTCAAAAACTATTTCCTAGAACAGAAACATTTTTTTTCTATTTCTGTTTCCTGGAACAATTTTTAAACAGAAATACAAACAAACGCACCCTTAAATACTCAAGCTCGACTTGCTTAGATGCCCGACGAACTCCAACTTAAGTTGATTTTCAAGAATAGACGATGTATGACAAACTCGTGATGACAAACTCATGCGTTAGTTGTATCATATAAGGATAAAAAAAGAATAGAAGGAAAAAAAATTGCCAGATTTCATGGAGCACAATGGGTTTAAAAGTTATAGATCAGAACACCCAAATCATTTTCAGAGTTTTATCCCAACTCAATGCCGTGACAGAGCTTGAGCCGCCATAATTAGGGCTCCAGCTCGATGCAGCGATGTAACTCAGACAGGGGCAAAGCTCATCATCGTCAATCTTGGTCAAGATCTCGAAGACACCAAGCTCAATGGCAATTTCAGGCAACGATGGAGGATAGATCGAGATGAAGATTGGTTCGCTTTTTTGCTTCTACGTTCAGCAAAGATGGACGACAAAGAGAGAAGAAGATGAACAACAATCTGCAAAAGAAGGAAAGAAACAAAAAAAGGATCAAACTGGTTCTAGTGTCTTTATGCCGTTCTTCTTGTATTGTTTCTATGCAGCTTATGTTTGAGAGTGCTTTATCAACTCCTAGTTCAATCTCTGAAATAAGTGCCTCGGTGTTCATCATTTCCTCGAATGAGGATCGAGTTTTGACATTTTCATTTAGATTTCTTGCTCCTTTGGATGACTAGTTTTGTATTTCCAGCATTTGTCCAGGCTTGATTGGCTCAATTTGTATTTGAAGAATCAGACTAGTTGATATTAGCGATGTTCCAAATTCCTTAGTATATCGCCTTCTTGAGTATATTCGGGTGCTTGAGTATAATTGGGCACCTAAGTATAACCTGGCTCATTGCTTCTATCCACTAGATTATGATTTTCTTCTAACTTCACGTACATTGATTCCTCCATCCTAAGAGTTTTTATTGAAAACCCTGTAGGTTTGCTCGTTGTGGAATAACTAAGGAATACTTTTTCATCTAATTTCTCATCCAACTTGTTGAGATGATCATTTTCTTAGGAATAAAGCATTTACATTCAAATACATGAAAATATGCAACGTCTGGTCTTTTTACCTTGGTAAAGCTCATAAGAGGTTTTCTCATGTAATGGTCTAAGAAACACACAATTAATCATGTAACATGTAGTTAAAACAGCTTTTGCGAAAAAAAAAAAAAATTGAAGGGATTTGGCTTTCAATCAAAAGGTTTCTTCACATTTCTAGTAAAGAGTGATTTTTTCTTTCAATAACTCCATTTTGTTAAGGAGTATAAAGAGACGAAAATTTATGTTATAAACCATTTTGATCACAAAACTCATACTTTGATTTTTAAAATTCTCTGCATGATCTATTTTGATGCAAGAAATAATGTAACATTTTTCATTTTGAACTTTCTTTGCATGTTTTGAAAAACATTGAAATGCTTTAATTTTATAAGCGAGAAAGAACACCTACGTGAATCTGGTATAGTCATCTACTACAACCAAACAATACTTCTTACCACCTTGGCTTTGACTTCATGTTGGCTTGAATATTTCCATGTGCAACAATTGCAAAGCTTGGTTAGTAGAAACATGATTTGCTGGTTTGTACTTCTTGCTTGTTTATCTAGTGTGCAAGCAGTACATAGCTCAAATTTATTGTACTTTATTCTTAGAAATCTGCTTGACACTAATGTGTCCCATTTTATTTTATTTTTGTACCAAAGATCTTATTCATTTTTTATAGAGACGAGGAACCCGATATCATCAGATTCTACATATGGAAAATAAATATAATCACGTTTGCATTCGGTGAATGTTTGAGAGTTGTCTCTTCTAATACTAAAACACTTACTTCCAAAGAAACCATACGAGATTGAGAAAAGGATTTGTCAATTTCTATGGACAAGAAATATATTTTAAATCATGGATTGTACAAGGTGGCATGGCAAGTAGTTTATTCATCTAAAAGGGAAGAAGGATTAGGATTGCTTGATTTGAACTTATGGAACAAAGTTTTGTTAGGTCGCATGCTGTGGAACCTCTTCAATCTTCCATCCTCTTCCCTTTGGAGTTTATGGGTTCTCAACACCAAATGTAGATGTACTTCAATTATGCATATCAACATTAGAGGCGGTATGGCTAGGAGCTGGTGATGTCTCCTTAAATTATGACCTATTCTAACCTTCATTATCCATAGCTCGAGGAATTGTTGTTGAGAAATTTATGATGAACTTAGACACGTGGGATTGGATGTAGAGTAATATAACCTAATTTGGACCAGTGGCATTAACAAACACAATTTATGGGCTGGCTCATTAGCAAAAACAGACTACCACCAGTAAAGATCATTAGCCAATGTATGACTTCTATTGATATCTAGTGTAACTTTTGTAAGGCCAATGTAGAAGACAAAACACATTTATTCTTCCAGTGTGAGTGGATAGGCAGCATATGACTCAATATCCTTATACAACATGGGATTAAGCATCCTTTAGGAGGATGATATGAGGAACTTTAATGGATTATTAGGGCAACAAAGGGCAAAGTGGCGACAAGACTCCTGAAGGTCTCCTTTCTAGCAACCATATACGGCATTTGGATGAAGCGCAACCATAACAAGTCAACTGACATCCATATTATTTTGGCTAAAGAGCGTAAAAATTTAAGAGGTAGAGCGAAGAGTTAAATCTTCCCGGACAAATGTTGTTTTGGTTATTATGTGGAGACTTCCCACATCCATATTTTCGAATTATTAGCCCTATTTAAAATGCTGGGGGATATCCCTAAGCTACTATACTTCATCTGCTTTGTCAAACTTACATTTTATACAAAACAAAATATGTATAGTTTATTAGATCATTAGATATTTAGGTTATTTGTCTCACATATAAATTCACTCTACACTTCATAAACGTTTTATACATCTTCTTTAGATTAGATGTATAAGGATAATATTTCCTCATTCTTATGAAGTTAAGTTTAACAATTATTACTTTGAGTATTATGATATGTTTATGATATTGATGACTATGTTTGATAATTTTGAAATTTACTTCTTTTAAAATTTTCTTGCAAAAAAATTTCTTAGGAAAATAAATAGTTCTTTTCTATCTCATAAACATTGTACATTGTCTTTGTTGGTATTTTTGTACTACACATATAATGTATCACAATATAATGAAATATTTCTATTTAGAATGAGATTTTGAGAAAAATTTTAATATTTCACTTCTCTCCGAAAAAATAGAAATTACCCTTATACATTTTATTTAGAAAAGAAAATAATTTTCTTTTTAAATTTGAAAATAAAATAATTTTCTTTTAAATTTGAAGTATTTAAGGCTCAAAAGTCGGCTTTCATTATAATACATTAGATGTCAGATTAGCTGGCAATTTAATAAATTAAAAAATAACTAGTATCATATAGAATATAATTTTTCAAAGTTTCTAAATTATTTATCCAAAAAAAAAAAAAAAGCTACATTTGTTGAGGTGAAACTTTTCATGTTCCACCCGTCACGCCCATTCGCATTCTCTCTCTTTCCCACTGAAACCTCTTTTGGTCAACTTCAGCTAGGTTTAACCATGGTCTTAAGATAGAATCGAAAAATTGAACCGATGGGAACTGAGTTGGAAAATTAGCTGTTTTATGTGACATGATATGTGGACAATCTTTTCTTCTATTTCCTTCTTCATTCTTTGCTCTCTCTCTCTCTCTCTCTCTCTCTCTCTCTCTCTCTCTCTTCTTTTTTCTTTTTTCCTTTTTCCTTTTTTTTTTCCCTCCACCGACCATCACGAGGCCTTAGGCGAGGGCCGCCCTCGGGTGAGGGACGCTTGTGCCTAGTTTGGCTAGGGCTAGCCTCAGGCAAGGGATGCACTTGCCTAGGTTGGCCTCGCTAGGTGCTGGTGCGGGTGTCCCACACTTACTTAGGTGAAGGTAGCCCTTGCTTGAGTCCGGTGAAGGGAAAAAGAAAAGAAAAAAATAGAAAAGGAAAGGAAAAAAAAAAAAAGAGAAGAAAAAATAAATAAAAAATATTAAAATTTTGAAAAATATTAAAATATTATTAAAATCGTCTACATTAATGTGGATCATGTCACGTAAAATGACGGGCGTCCATATTAGCAATCTTTAGGCAAAATTGGCCGAATAAACTTAATTCGTAAAATATAAAAATGTTGATGACTCGATTAACAAAAAAAAAAAAAGATTTAGGATTGAATTGATAAAAGTAAATTAAATTTATGATTTTTAAATAATTTTCGAACTCCATCAATTAAATTTCATGTGCGGTTCCTAATTCATGTTAGATTAGCCGACAATATAATAAATTAAAAAATAACTAATATCATATAGAATATAATGTTTCAAAGTTTCTAAAGTTATTTATCCAAAAAAAAAGATACATTTGTTGAAGGTGAAACTTTTCATTTTCCACCCGTCAAGCCCATTCGCATTTTCTCTCTTTCCCATTGACACCTTTTTCTGTCAACTTTAGCTAGGGGTAACCATGGTTTGAGGATAGAATCAAAAATTGAACCGATGGGAATTGAGTTGAAAAATTAGCTATTTTACATGACATGATATGTGGACAATCTTTTCTTCTCTTTCCTTCTTCATTCTTTGCCCTCTCTATTTTTTTTTTCCTTTTTTCTTTCTTTTTTTTCTTTTTCCCTCCACCACCATCGTGAGGCCTCAAGCGAGGGCCACCCTTGGGTGAGGGACGCCTGTGCCTAGTTTGGCAAGGGCTAGCCTCAGGCAAGGGATGCACTTGCCTAGGTTGGCCTTGCTAGGTGCTGGTGCGGGCGTCCCACACTTACATAGGAGAAGGTAGCCCTTGCCTGAGTCTAGCGGAGGGAAAAAGAAAAGAAAAGAAAAAAAAGGAAAGGAAAAAAAGAAAAGAGAAGAAAATATAAATAAAAATTTGAAAATTTTGAAAAATATTAAATAATTATTAAAATCATCTACATTAACATCGATCATGTTATGTAAAATGACGGGCATCCATATTAGCGATCTTTAGGCAAAATTGGCCAAATAAACTTAATTCGTAAAATATAAAAATGTTTATAACTCAATTAACAAAAATAAAAATAAAAGGATTTAGGATTGAATTGATAAAAGTAAAATAAATTTATGATTTTTTAAATAATTGTCGGACTCCATTAATTAAATTTCATGTGTGGTTCCTAATTCAGCTTAGCAATAGATCTTCAATGCTCATTATGACCTTCTAATCTTCATGCTCTCGTTTTCTCCGCAAAACAGGAAGAAGACAAAGAGGGAAGGACACGTTATCGGTGGGGCTTTGGCAATAGGTCTTCAATGCTCATTATGACGAACACCCCCCGCTAATCTCGCGACGTGCATTGCGATCAATCCATGGTCAGCGCCTTGCTTTGGAAGTTTCCCTCGTCGTTGTCGGCTTGCGGGTGCCTCTGGTCAAGTGGATAACGTTCGACACCATGGTCAGAGACTCGGACCGATTTTCCCGGTCGTGTTAGAGGCTGACAGTCCGCGTCCGTTGCACATCTCGTCCGTGTCAGAGGCTGACAGTTGTCTTCTAATTGGGAGTTGAAAGAATGTTCCGCTCTGTATCCATCACATAGTACTTCACTTTGTCATTGTTATTGCCACTTGCTGGATCCACTGATTTGATGTATGATTTCATCGTGCACTTTCAGTAGCTATAATATGTTCCATCAAAATATGGAGGTCTCGTCATTGATTGTCCTTCACAGACTTATGCACCAATATGACTAGCCATGGCAAATCTTTATGCTCTTGAAATAAAGCACTTCAAAATATATGAGCAAGCTGCTATCACATCAATTGTTATTGCTAAATATGCAACTTAGAGAGGGGATGAAAAGGTTGATAGTCAAAATTTGGTCGATTATAATAGTAGTTCGGTTTAAATCAAGCCTACGTCTGTTGAGAAAACAACCCTATGAAATTTTGATGATTCTAAAACTATCCTTTGTACTAATATCTTCACGACAAGTGCATATAGTCGTGGAAAGCTTAAGAAAGACCATGATGACATCAATGATCTTTGAGAGTTTAGTGAAGACTAATGGTGATCAACAGAAGGTGAATAAGTCGAATATGATGAGGATCTCATGAAGACTTATTGGTATCATAGTCAACATTTCATCAACATGAAGTCTTTGGAAGCTAAAATACTGAGAAAGATCATTGGATGATTGATCACTAATCATTTCACATAGTTCAACCATGGACATCATCAACAGACTAATAATTATATGCATGTGTTGGTGTCGAGTGATAAAAAGCTTTGTATCATTCTGATATCAAGTCTTGAGAATGTTGGTGAATGAGTTGTTTGAAGACAACCATTTGTCAAAAGGACTAAAACCGTTAACATGCCGTGAAAACCATAGGAGAATCGAGAACAGGTACGATAACAATATGCGGATTTCCAAAGGAGTAATAGATGTATAGCATCAACAAACTCCATTTTGAGAAAAACTTGGAATTGCTCCAGCAACGAATTGTTTAGACAATTCTGACCTTGGTAACTACTCCAATCAATCCCTAACGTCTCCTTGCATCCCCAAAGAGTCTCCAACAAATGGATTGGAGATTTCTATATAAGGATTAAAGAAGCTAAAAGGGGTTGAACATAAAATAAAGATATAATGGCGTTGTTCATTATTCTTTCTCTTTGATAATATTGTACATCTATTCATCTAAAAGTTCTCTGTGCAATATTCATGATGCTTTGTAATCGTGTTAAAAGTAAGTGTACAAGTGTAACAGCGGTACTCATGTCATGATAGTGTCATATATCATTTTATAAGAACAGTACGTGTTTTGATTGTAACTTTGCTTAAAGATTCCTAAGGACTCTAGCCAGTGTTGAGTTTGTTACCTTGGAAAGAGGATGTAGGCTTAAGGATAAAACCAAACCTCCATATAAGTCCCCATACAATCTTCTCTAATTTCTCATTATTGCTTCTATTAACTTATTATTTGCTATATCTACTTGTCATCAACACTTATACATGTTCCCATTGATCTGCTACTGATTACTACCAAACTAGTGTTATAGTCTTCAGCAAAAATATTTGTTTGAAGTTTGAGAAAAACCTATTTACTTCTCATCTAGGTTGTATTGCTAGCTCCAAAAGTGTCCACTGCCCTAGACTAACCAACAGGTCCGATTTCACTATAAATTCCTTAAGAGGTTACAAAGTGGACCATGTTGCTTCTTATCAAAGCTATTAGATCACACTACCAAATTCCAAACGCTACTATGGCACCCATACACTTCTCAAAAGAGATTATATATAGTGAATCACTCTTAGTAAATGACTTTTTGCTCAACAAAAATATAAGGTTATATTCAATGGTTAAGATAAAATTTATCATATCCTTATTTAGTTATAATAGAGTTGCATACAAAGAGATAATACCCGAATAAAATTATTCCATGGAGGAAGTGGAATAAAGGTGGATAGGATTTATAATATTCATGATATAAATTTTATTTTCTAGAATAAAAAACTTATTAAATTAATAAAATTAAAATAATATTTGAATTCTAAACTAAAAATTCAAAATAACGAAAAAAACAACAATTTCGTTTTTATTTATTCATGTTTTTATTAGTATATTTGAATTTCTTTCTATCTTGTAAAATAAATTCAATATATAAATATATATTTAGTATTTTAGGCATTTTAGTATTATAGTTTACTATTTAATAACATTGTATTAGAGAATGATGGAAGGGGGAAAAGAAATAAAAAAAGAATTAAAAAAGAGAGAAAATTATAAATAAAAAAAAAAAAAAGCAAATAAAATGAAGTAGGCAAGAGTGTTATGAGATATTCTTATCGTCTCTATTTATGTCATTGTTAGGTTCATTTATACTAATATACTATTTATATCAAGCAATGCAAATGATAAGATGTGAATATATCCGACTTTATTTTTGCAATTTAACAAAATAGTCGATAAAAAAGCAAAATTCCAAAATTTCATATCATATCCTATTCAGTTCTATCATGACTAAAAATCAAAACAACCAAACGTAACCTAAGTGTATCAAAAAAATAATGTTTTCTTAGTTTTTAGTTGTTCTCGCAATTCATGTGTTCTTCACCATATGTTGATCTTTTGATATAGTCTTCAAGATCCATGGAATAATCTTCATGAAAATCAATTTAGTCGTTGAAGATAAACGGCACAATTACTAGGAAATTTGGTCGCTCATACAATCAAATACTATATTTTAGGAAATAATCATTTCCATCAATTTGATTGACGATTGATTGGATTTTCCTCCACGTATCATTCTTTAGAGCTCCAAGCATGTGGCTTTCTATTAATATTCCTTGAGATTTAGATTAATAGTCAACAGAATATCTGGGTCTTTAAATCGTAAAAGGTATCTATATAATATGCATGTTCTTCTCAGCTTATATATGGATTCCCCGCTGGTGGTTGACTTTCATATTGCTTTCCTACGTATTATAACGACTGTATAAGCTATTGAACCTTTCACGATACCTCCAAATCCTCATGCATTTCCCAATCTCATGAACTATTTCACCTCCATTAAGGTGCTTCCAGCCATTATCAATCTTTTTACTTCATACACCGGGTTCTATTAGTGTTAATAGAGCTTCACCTGTATTTGTTCAACCTGAGATAAGACAATATATGCATTTGTCTAACATTTGATGTAAACAAATAATTATGTCAACTTCAAAAAACTAGAGGAGGTTTTCTCAACACATCCTTCATCAACTAATCTCTCCAAGTTAGCAAATTACTATAAGCCAAAACTATCCCCAAGAAAAGGAGGTTAGAAGAAAATGATGATGCGGTATAATAGTTACAGAGTATTTCAGAAAGCTTGGTTTTTTGTTTTTTTTTACTCGTCCCACATTGGTTGAGATGCTTCTCTAGTTCACTTTATTAATTGGTTCATCTTGCAAGCTTGGAATCAACAGGAAAAATATGTTGAGCTAGCGCGCATGAGATTGAGCCCAACGTTCTATAAAGTTGGATTCCCCTGCCCGGAATTCTAGCCGTTTACTATTTAATCTTTTTTGCTGTTACTTAGCTAGACAGTCCCACCAAAGTTTCTATAAGTATTAGCCTGCTGGGTGTGTGCTGGTTTCATGCATTATCTTGTTCCCACTACACCCAAATAGTTATGTTGACACTAGTGAAAAAAAGAAGACTATTACATTGAATGTGTAGTCAATATAACTCAAAAAAAAATTAGATATGGGGTGATCCGACGACATCTTTTCATCAAAAATAGATAAAAGGATGGAAAATGCTAGGTAAACTTCTGGCCATAGTTATTGTTGGAAGAAATTCTTGAAAAAAACCAACAACTAAACAAATATTTGAGGCGCGCAAGCACTAGTGTCAACATAACTATTTGGGTGTAGTGGGAACAAGATAATGCATGAAACCAGCACACACCCAGCAGGCTAATACTTATAGAAACTTTGGTGGGACTGTCTAGCTAAGTAACAGCAAAAAAGATTAAATAGTAAACGGCTAGAATTCCGGGCAGGGGAATCCAACTTTATAGAACGTTGGGCTCAATCTCATGCGCGCTAGCTCAACATTTGTGTCAGAATTCAAATATTTGTTTAGTTGTTGGTTTTTTTCAAGAATTTCTTCCAACAATAACTATGGCCAGAAGTTTACCTAGCATTTTCCATCCTTTTATCTATTTGTGATGAAAAGATATCGTCGGATCACCCCATATCTAATTTTTTTTTTTTTTTTTTTGAGTTATATTGACTACACATTCAATGTAATAGTCTTCTTTTTTTCAGTGGATGACCGCATGTCTTATTTTAAAATCTTCGTGGCGTTCAATGTACAGTAAAACCCGCGTCTGTTCACTCATTTCAAACTATTCCCTATCAGCATCCCATAATATTGGGGCCGCATGTTTCATGGCTCATTTGAAAACCTTTAGCTGTTGTCAGGATGCATCGCCTGATCACCACTGGCACTTTGGGTCTGCTCTGGTTTGTGTCAGAATTCAATGAGTAGCTGTTCCCGAGCGGTTTAACCTTCCAAGAAAAGGTCAGACGGTCATGTCTCACCGTAACAAGTTGTCATGTGACGAGAGAGCAATGGAGTAAAACATCTGATGACAAAACAACTGATGACAGATATTGCAATGTACGATGATTGACAAAAACGCTCTGTCTCTGCGCGCGCATGTGTGTGAAATAGAGAGAGAGAGAGGCTCAGAATCTGATTTTCATTATATATAGGCCGAGGGAGCTTGCACTGTGAATGAACACGGTACAGCAATTTCTTTGCTTTGATTTTGGGTTTCAATGGCAAATTCTAGTAAAATGATGATCCAATTTGGCCAACTCAAGAGCATTCTTTTCCCTCCATTTGCTCCTCCTCCATTGTATCCAGGCCTCCTATACAAGAGAGCATCACAATTCCAATTGCAAGTCTCTCCCTTCTCCTTGACCTCTTTCTTTCCACACCACTTCTCTTCTCTCCCACATAGCCTAACCGCCAGGCCACAACTCTTCTCTCACCCCTCCTCCATTCCTCGGTGGGTTCATGATACGTTCATCAGTTATAAACAAGCTGACACGCGCAACTTTGTGAGCCATCTCTATGATGCTCTTGAGAGGAACAAGATAAGGGCATTTGTCGACCATACTCTAGAAAGAGGACTAGAGATCGCACCAGTAATCAATGAAGCAATCGAGCAGTCAAGGAGCGCTATCATTGTCATCTCTCAGAACTACGCCTCCTCACCGTGGTGCCTGGATGAGCTGGATAAGATCCTCGAGTGCAAGGGAAAGAAAGGCCAACTGGTGTTCCTTATTTTCATGGACGTCGACCCTAGAGAGATGCGAGAGCAGTCTGGACCATTCATGCGGATTGGCCAAAGCGAGAAGGGTTACGGGCAGGAGAATGTGGACAACATCCAGAGGTGGAGAGATGCTCTCTGCAAGGCCGGCAATCTCACTGGTTGGCCTCTTGAAAACAGGTACTAACTTTTTCTCTTCCTTCAGTGTTTTCTAGAGAGGATTCTTAAAGGAAATTACTTATTTTGTCCGTGAAACAACAAGACTTGCTATTTAAGGCCAGTCTTTTGGTCAGTGGACAGTAGGAATATTTGAAAATGCTTGGAATCCTTTTATTAGGAAACGAACTTTCATAGAATAAGACTCCAACTCAATTTTATGGTTCACCAAAGAGATTCAACATCAACACTGACAGCCTCTTTTCATATATATATTCACTAGTTCATAGCTGGCAGGAAAAAAACACGACATTTTGTGCTATTATGATTGTTATACTTACAGTCCTTGACACTGTCTGTTATCTTCTATAAACAACCATTTTTTCTTAGTGTTTATCAGATTTACGCCCGAAGCATATGTTTCAGCACATACTGATTTCCACGTATAGCAAAATAGAAGTGTTCAGCTAAGTAATACGGTAGGTCATTATTTGGAAAGAAAAGAAGTGTTCAGATTTTTTCAAGTTGTAACCCTCATTTCATATTTTTGGATTTGATAACCAAACAACAAACCAATTTATTCTCCTCACTTCTTCCCCCAAGCATAAACAAATCACTCCTTCATGCATCATTTCCCTCACTTACTCTGAGTCCCATTGTTTAAAACATTGGAGTGGGTGAATTTGAAAGCATATGAGCTTCTTTTTCTATATGAGGTTATCAGAACTCCCATTCTTTTCGTTAATATTAAAGAGAAGGAAAACCGGCAAGTCCAGACATCTTCCACGGCCAACACAGGGTAAACCCTAGCTATGATGCAACCCTTCCTTTCACCACGAAAACTTTCCATTATGGAATGATCTTTCTGTCAAAGACCAAAAAGAAAAGAAAAAACAGTAGTCAGTCTTTGTTTAGTTTGGACCGTGATACTTTGCTAGGGTTTAACAGAATATTCTGCCTCCAGTTCGTTGCCCTTCTATCTTGTTATTGCTGCTCTCTCTCTCTCTCTCTCTCTCTCTCTCTCTCTCTCAAGTTTTTATATGACATCATTGTCTGCCAAGAAACTTTCTATAGCAGAACCTTTTCTTTCGGTGAGCATACAGAAAGTTTTTCATCGACTGATATCTATCCCGCTTCTTTTAATTTGTGGCTTAAAAGATTAGCCAATCTCTCACACGCCTTCTATTATATTTGTTGACACCTAATATTTAAAATAATAATAAATTAAATTTGGTTTTTAAAATTTTCATTTCAAAATTCGAAAATAAAAAAAGTCAGTTTTTATTTCCACTTATTAACACCTAATTTAAATTTAGGAATTAGAAATAGAGGATAATATTTGATTAGAGGGAAATTTTGAAACAAAATTTTGAAATTCAAAAAATTAAACGGCCGTGCGATCTTGGAGCCACTTTGTTGTTGAGAAGTTGAGGAAAAATCTCTACCGGCGGAAACAAATTCGAGTCTTCCCTTTATAAATAGAGAAGTTCGAGACGTGAAGGGGGGCTTCTTTGTTCGGATTTTTGGGGGCTCCTTATTTTCACTTTCGTAGGGGGGTTTCTCTTTTCGTCCAAAAGGAACACGAGGGGAGAAAAAAAAAAAAAGCGTGAAAGAATTGCTGTCAGGAAGTTTTCGAGTGAGCCTTCTCTTCATTGGAAAAAAGTCAAAAAGAAATGAGAGGTCGTGCGAGGGAAAGCAACGTGCTTTGAAGGAAAAGCCAAATCAATGCTTTCTTTTCCTTTCTTCTGACCAGCAGCAGAAGGAAAAGAAAGAACACTGCAGCAAAAGGAAAAGTCAGCTCAGAGAAAGCAGAAGCAGCAGAGGAGAGAGAACACAGTAAAAGCAAGGAGTACTGTGCTTCTTCTTCGGCGGAACACCGACCCCTGCCGTTGCCACACAACGCATCTCCGACGCCCCCACCTCGCCGGCTTCTCTCTACCCACGCTGCGCTCGCACCGCCGGTCTCCACGATCACCGATTCCGCGCTGGCCACCGCACCGGCGTCTCCTTCGCTGCCGGACACCGCCATCTCGCCGTGCCACCGAGCCTGCTGCCCATCACCGAGCGTTGCTCGTCCTTGCTGGTGCCGCCTCGCCCACAGCTCGGAGCCACCACCTCCATCGCACCATTCGCCCGTCTCGCCGCTCATCCGCGACCACGTGCCTCCGCTCCGAGCTGCGCCCCCGAGCTCCGCCACCTACTGCTTCCGCCTCCGCGCGCCGCTCGCCCTCCCGAACGGCACTCGACGCTGCCGGTCCAGCCCCTGCTTCGCTTCACCGTGCGGCGCCTCCAGCCCCTGCACTCACCGGAGTTGGCTGCCCACATCGTCCGTAGACCGACCCAACGCTTCGCGAGCTCAACCCTTCGAGCAGCACCGGAGCTCGTCCCTCGCGAAGCCGCTGTTAGTGCCGAACCCGCCGGCCGACGATCTCTCTCCCCCGGCGTCACCCTCTGTCTTCATTACTTACCTAGGTAGTTTTTTTTAGTATTTTTTTACTTTTTACTTTCTTTATAGTTTAATTCAGTTTATTTGTTAGGTTATATTTTTAGTTATTTCATTTGATAGCAATTTTTAGTGATATTAGATGTTAATTTCTATATGTATTATCCGTAGACTTTTCCTCAAATTACTATAGTTATTAATTTGATCCGAGAGACATCGGGTCACTTTTTTAATTATACTAATTTTGAGTTTGTTTTGTTGTTAAATCACAATAATTATTTAATTTGGTCCGTAAGATTTCGGACCAAATTTGTAATTATTTTGATTCCCTTGTTGTGATTTGTAGAGTTAAAATAATTGTTAACTTAATCCGTAAGACAACGGATTATCTTTTCAATTATTTTAATTCTTATCTTAGCTTAAAATAATTGCTTGCTTAAAAAAAAATTAAAAAATTAAAAATTAAAAAAAAAAAAAAAAGAAATAGTGAAAAGTTAAGAATTTGCATGAGCATATAGGTCATATAGGTTTATTAATTTAGACACGTAGGTTTAATAAATTAACCTTTAGGATTATTTTTAGGATTTCATCCTTAGTTGTTTGCATGCTTTCATAATATGAAAAGATAATAAAAAAAGTAAAAAGAATAATGATTTTCTAAGACAAATGAGGTTTAATTCAAATTAATCTCGAATTTGAATTAGGAAATTATTCCATTTTGAATAGCTTAATTAGTTTGTTTAATTTCAATAAAGAATACTAGTTGCATATTAACTAGTTTGCATAATAGGCCCATTTAATTAGAGTTTGCACATTAGTAAATTAGGATTGCATCATATTATTATGTTTTAGTAATCCCATCATGTAATTTTTAATTGCATATAATTTAAAAAAAAAAAAAGAAAAACAAAAACATCATTTATTTGGTTAATTAATAGGTTAGTTCATAATTAATTCCCATTTCATATCATCATTGTTTAGTGTAGGTTGCATACATTAAAAAAAAGAATCATTAAAAAAAAATCACAAAAAGAACATGCATATAAAATTATTATGTCATTCATCCCATGTCATGTAAACGCATGCACATTTAGGATTTTATAAATTAGATTGCATACATATAGTTCAAATTAGGCCATATAAATTGCATTTCACATATCATTAAAATAAAATTCATGCATATTAATTTTAGATTAAGATTGCATCTAATCGATATCATGCATTTAATTAGATATCATGTCATTTAGAAATCATGTTTAGGGCATGCATTTTTATTAACATTTTTTAAATGTTTTTTTAGAGAGTGGACTTTAATAAAGTTATAGTTTATAATTTCTTAGCATTTTGATTTATTGAATGTTATTTAATTGATTGTGCACCCGCATGACCACCATTTGCATGTTAGCATCTTAGGTTAAAATTAATCAAGACTGCCTGCAAAAAAAAAAATGTTTTTCTTAAAGGTACCGAAAGGGCGTTAGATTAATCTAGCGTAACCATGTCCCCGAATCCATTAAATCTCTGGTTCGTAAAAGGTAAAGTATTTTCCCATACTTTACCTGGGTTTCTAATCAAGCCTAATTGATTAGTGGCGGCTCCAATTTGAAATATAATTTCATGTTTTAGTGGGTCTTTTTCTTTAGTATCAAGTCGCGATTGGTAGAGCTTGGGAGAGTCCGCGCCAAGTCTTCGGACTTAGTAATCCATTAACCTAGTTTTAGGTGATTCACCCATCGAAAAAAAATAAGGTTGTGACAGCTTGGCGACTCCGCTGGGGACTTAGAGTTAAAACTCATAGTGGACATAGGCCTGTTTTTTTTTTAAATTTTTTATTTATATTTTTTTTGTTTTTGTTTGGCAGCAAGGACACCGGTATGTCACTAACATATTCCTAAGGTGTTAAATGTTCTTGCAGATGGGAGGTATAAGGGGAGTAGTCTTTGCTAATCCTTGTCTTGCGGGAGGGTGTAAAGATGAATGATTTATTTTTCCCTTATCATTGAAGTGTTGTTTGTATTATAAATTGTTGTGCATGATTTTCAAATTGTTTTAGCACTACACATTGCACACACAACCTGTAGGCGGACTGGGCCGCATTTAGGATTTCTAGGATGGTGTTGAGAATGATACTTCCTCTAAAGCGAGACTGCTATATAGAGGTTGACCTTCTCTTCCCGAAATTTCTTTCATGGTGTCAAATGTGTTTGTCCATATCCGCAAGATTGCGTGATTATTGGACATTCCATTCGACTAAGCCGGAGTTAGGGGGCCCGACACGTTAATGCGAGACCGCAACGGTCGATCATCCCCTTAGCTCCACTTTGTTAAGCCATTTAGATAGAAATCGAGCCGCACATTTCATGCGTGTGTCTATGTGATTGTCACCATTTTCTGATAAAAGTAAGTTGTATAAACTCCTACTTTGCAATTTACTTACTTTATTATAATTTCTCGGTCCATGACAATAGGTTTCGTCGTCAGTCTTGTCTTATATGCAATGGGGAAAACCGACATACAATTCACTTCCTCTCCAAAAAGAGCTCAAAATATGGTTGGACCAGTTAGATCAAGGCGACCAGGCCTTATGTCTAGTGGTCCCTGATGTGACCGAGAAGCCCACTCAACGAGCACAAATTGAGCATCTTAAGCGGAAAGTGGAAATGATTGAAGCTAAAAAATAAGAAGCTTTGCAAGGCGTTGGGTTCCCGAAAGCATATAAAATGAGATGTTTTAATTTTAGTTCAATGTTTAGGGATTTGAATTTCAATTCTTAGTTCATTGTTAGGAAGTTTAGTTCATTATTAAGGAGTTTGGTTCAAACATTTTAAATAAATAAAATGAGATGTTTAGACCATTGTCATGGGCCATTTTCCTATCTTGTCATTGTTTCTTATATTATCTTTTTTCTTCTAGGTAACAACACGGCTCACCCAAGATCACCAATCCGTACTCATTCTAGAGTAACAATGGCCGATGATGCCGAACAAATGCGTGGTGCTGAACAAGCTCGTATTGTTGCCCTCAAACAGAAATGAAGCAAGTCTTGAATGTCCTTGAGCGGCTTTCTAAACAAATCGATTCTCTTCGGGCAAATATCGTCCCATCAGCTCCGCAAGTCGAAGTGGTGTTACCACAACATGCTCCTATGGCTGATCCGAAAGATAAAGGCAAGAATGTATCCACAAGTGGCCCATCAAGCTCTAATGACGTCTTCAGGGAGAAAAGTACTGATACGCCTCAAGTCATTGTTGACGAGGAGATACAAGTGATACAGCCGGCCGTACCGAAGACTGAACAAGAAAACGCTTGGCAAAAATCGAGGAGAAACTCAAGCAGCTGCAGGGTGCATTTAATCAAGACCCAACTGATCTGTCCCATTATGCAAAGATCAAGATACCAAAGAAGTTCAAAATGCCGGACTTTGAAAAGTATAATGGCACTTCTTGCCCAAAGATCCATTTGCAAACTTATGTGGTTAGGATGACCCCATATGTTGATAACATACCCCGATGATTCAGCAATTTCAAGCAAGCCCGACAGACCGGCACTCCGTGGTATATTATGAAGAAGATTAATCTCCTAGAGACTTGGGAGGATTTGACTGATGCCTTCTTCAAGCAGTACAAGTATAATATTGATGTCACTCCATCTCGAGAGGATTTACTTCGCACTGAGAAGAAGAAGATGGAATCTTTCAAGGCATATGTCACGAGATGGAGGTCTGTAGCTGCTCAAATTACTCCGGAACCGACCGAAAAGGAGTTGATGGATTTGTTCATGAAGACACTCCCGCCTGAATATCGAAATCGGATGTTAGGATCGATGCCGAGTCGTTCAATCGCTAGTCCCCGTTGGCGAGCGAATTGAAATAGCCCCGCGTGATGGATGGGCGTCCGATCAAACCAGCTCATATAGGGGAGTCTTTGCCAAGAAGGATAAGGAACCTATAGCAGAGGTTAATGCAGCTTATGTTCAGGCGCCTCGCCCAACTTCGAACACTCAACAGGGAGGAGCACGACCATTTCTTGGCAAGCAGAAGAACTCTTCCAAGCGTCAATTTACGCCTCTTCCTAAGCCAGTGTCCAAGATCTTGCCGACTCTTCAGAAAAATGGATTACTCGCTAAGGAGCCTAAGCGACCTAATCCCGAGCGTTTCCCCAACTATGATCCGTCCAAGACATGTGCTTATCATATGGGGGAGGTAGGGCATTATGTTGATGATTGCTATACACTACAACACAAAATCCAAAATCTTTTGGACGCCAAGGTGGTCTCATTCCGCAATGGACAGCCAAACATCCAGAATAACCCACTCCCTGACCACCCAGAAGCTGTGAATGTCATTTTCAATTTTGATGCTGAGCCCACCGTGTTCCAAATGATGCATGAGGAAACAGAAATGATGGATACCCCAGGGCAACCAAGTGGCAAGTTCGATTACTATGTAAAGTATTCGGCTCCTCCCAGCTCTTACATCGACCCACGGGATATCATCCCAGATGGATGGGGTGGCATAGATGATCCCACACCTCCAAAGATTGAGAGCTCTGACTGAAGTGTTCAGTGTTTGCCATCAATGAAGCTCGAGAGTAGAAGAATTCTAATTATTTGCACACTCCTCTGCGCAGGAGTCTTTATCGCTTTCCGTATTTGCATATTTGCATTTTCAATTCTAGGATTTCCCTGATTTCAATAATGTAATTTGCCTTTCATCCAATAAAATACATTGAGATTTTCATGTTTTAAGGGCATGTTGAAGTACATCAAACTAGCCCTGTGATGAAATCCTACCAAAAGAAAACGGCAAGGAGCTAATTCTGAAGGCTAGGCTTCTTCATGTTCCCTTTGAAACAAATTTTCAAAATAAAAATAATTTTCCAGCATGCATCTAATTTACCCTGGTTGTTTCTTTTAATTATCTGCTTTATGTTTCAGGTGTAGCCCCGTACACATGAGCTCATTTACAAAGGAAGGGCAAGACATGGACACATAATAGTTTTGACTTTATGAGCATGCCCTCTTTATAGAATGCTTTCACATGATATTGTGCAATTCGTCAATTCCACTAGAAATTTATCAAAATGGATAATTCAGTGAAAGATGTCGAGTTACTTGAGCATGCTAAATGAGGTGTGAAAGGCAAGCCTAATCCCATACACCGTCCCCGTCTATATTGTGAGGTGAGTGTGGAAACATTTTGTATTTCAAGGTGAAGAATTTTCTTGCGAAAAGTACGACATCTGAAATGACGAGAGGCAGTTCATTTCTCTATCCCAAACACTACAGGTGTTCCATTGCTTAACCATTTTTGAGCCCATACACTTATGGATGTTCTTTTCAAATTACCCCTGTCAAGAACCACCCCACATCGGGGCAACTGGGAAATAAAAATGACATCATGAAGTGAGGAAAATGAATTGAAATTTTCTTGCTCTCACTTGCATCAATCTTCAAGTCATGCTATTACATTGAATTCATATGGTAATTTAAGTGCCTTAGGATGATGAAGAGCATTTCTGTCACTATCCTACACACTTATATCCTTTGAATAGCCCACTTGAGCATGCTATTTCATTTCTTTTAAAACCCAAGTTGGTGATCATCCCCACACTGGGGCAAGGCAAGAGACAGATGAAGACCCTTGAAGATTCAAGTGTCATTTAAAGTATACTTGACACATGCATTGTGTGCAAGAACTGAAATTAAAATAGAACTAAGGGGCATGAAAAAGCAAAGGTGTGCTGGTAAAAGCAAGGCCAATGCCCATGAAAAAAAGAGAAATAACTGATGAATTGGGGCATAAAAAAGCAATGTGCTTGACCAATGTCCATCATCAAAGAAAATGACTTTGAAAAAAAATTGAGAAAAGATCTCCAGTTGAATAATCATTGGCATCGGTGATAAACTTTTGAGCCAATAAAGAAATCTGTCAAGAAGACAATCCATGGCAAAGAAAACTGGTGGCAATGTCAAGATGATCACCAACTTTGACCCATATACACATCTTTGAGCCTAACGATCCTTTCGTTTCTCAACCCATGAACCCAGCCTATGTTACGTCCCTTACAAAGTCTCTTCGATTAGGGCACTTGAATTAACATAGGAATTCACATGTTTTAAGCATTGCTCGAAGAAGTGCGAGCAAGATTATTTCTTTATCATTTTGCAGGGGTTCTTGACTTGTAAACCCGGAGATGATTACAGAATCATTCGTTCAATTTGCTTTGACTCGAAGAGTCCCTTTGTTAAGCCATTGACCAAGCCTACATTACAGTCATTGACAAAGACCTCTCGGATTGGTAAGGTCGTGCGCTTGCAAGAAAATTCGAACTCTTGTCGACAAGATGATGATAAGATTGAGTGATATATTCCCGCATCAATGGTCAAATAACCATTCTTAAATGAGAGCGAGTGAAAAAGCCTTTTCACACCAAAAGTGTCTCATTTAGCATGTTCAAGAGATTCACACTATAACTGAAAATTGTCCTATTGATAATTTTTCCGATAAAAGTTTGATAAAGCCATCATGCATGGACTTTTATTGAATTTTTCCTCAAAGACCAAAAAGAATTGTCTTTGAAACCCTGAATTTGTTCAGTCATCTTTGTACTTGATGAGAATTCCAAGTACCTATTTATAAAATGTTTTCAAATATCTAGTATGAATTCCAGATATTTGAACCTTTAAATGCTTGATGCGATTTCCAAGTGTTTGTCTTTCCAAACATCTAATGTGATTTCCAAACATTTAGTAAATGTTTTCAAATGTCTGATATAAGAATCAGATTTTTGAAGTTTCAAGTACTTGATGCAATTTTCAGGTGCTTAGAATATGATGAGAATTCCAGATCCCTAAAGACTTTGAACCTTTCAATTATCTGAAGGGAGTTCCAGATGATTGACAGGTCTCATCGGAATCATTTCACACCTACATCCCCAAACAGGTATGACAGGTACGTACTCTTCTTTGCATTTGCATTTCATTGGTCATAGACACATAGAAATCTATGTTCCTAACCGGATCATTGCATTTACATTGCATTCTTAAAAAAAAAAAAAAAAAGTCAGGTCATTAACATTTGCATATGCATTTCATATTTCATTTTGCATGGTTTTAAATTTAGGTGTCATTTATCTTTGAAGGAAACCTCTACGAGATTCCCTTCAAAGAGGGGCAGCTGTTTAAAATAATAATTTAAATTTTCATTTCAAAATTCGAAAATAAAAAAAGTCAGTTTTTATTTCCATTAACAAATTTAAATTTAGGAATAATCTTTTTGATTAGAGGGAAATTTTGAAACAAAATTTTTGAAATTCAAAAATTAAACAGCCGTGCGATCTTGGAGCCACTTTGTTGTTGAGAAGTTGAGGGAAAATCTCTACCGGCGGAAACAAATTCGAGTCTTCCCTTTATAAATAGAAAAGTTCGAGACGTGAAAGAAGGGCGGCTTCTCTTCGTTCAAAAGAAAATTTGGGGAAATTTTCACTTTCCGTAGGGGTCTTCTCTGGTGAGGAAATACACGAGGGGGAAAAAAAAGGATTCTAAAGAAAGTCAGTCAGACAAAGTTTGGGGGCCTTCTCTTCATTGGAAAAAAGTCAAAAAGAAATGAGAGATGGTACGGGGAAAGCAACGTGCTTTGAAGGAAAAGCCAAATCAATGTTTTCTTTTTCTTTCTTCGACCAGCAGCGAAGGGAAAAGAAAGAACACTGCAGCAAAAGGAAAAGTCAGCTCGAGAAAGCGAAGCGGCGAGAGGAGAGAGAACACGGTAAAAGCAAAAAGTACTGTGCTTCTTCTTCGGCGGAACACCGACCCCCGCCGTTGCCACACAACGCATCTCCGACGCCCCCACCTCGCCGGCTTCTCTCTACCCACGCTGCGCTCGCACCGCCGGTCTCCACGATCACCGATTCCGCTGGCCACCGCACCGGCGTCTCCTTCGCCGCCGGACGCCGCCATCTCGCCGTGCCACCGAGCTGCTGCCCATCACCGAGCGTTGCTCGTCCCTTGCTGGTGCCGCCTCGCCCACAGCTCGGAGCCACCACCTCCATCGCACCATTCGCCCGTCTCGCCGCTCATCCGCGACCACGTGCCTCCGCTCCGAGCTGCGCCCGAGCTCCGCCACCTACGCTTCCGCCTCCGCGCGCCGCTCGCCCTCCCGAACGGCACTCGACGCTGCCGGTCCAGCCCCTGCGCTTCACCGTGCGGCGCCTCCAGCCCCGCACTCACCGGAGTTGGCTGCCCACATCGTCCGTAGACCGACCCAACGCTTCGCGAGCTCAACCCTTCGAGCAAGACCGAGCTCGTCCTCGCGGCCGCTGTTAGTGCCGAACCCGCCGGCCGACGATCTCTCTCCCCGGCGTCACCCTCTGTCTTCATTACTTACCTAGGTAGTTTTTTTTAGTATTTTTTTACTTTTTACTTTCTTTATAGTTTAATTCAGTTTATTTGTTAGGTTATATTTTTAGTTATTTCATTTGATAGCAATTTTTAGTGATATTAGATGTTAATTTCTATATGTATTATCCGTAGACTTTTCCTCAAATTACTATAGTTATTAATTTGATCCGAGAGACATCGGGTCACTTTTTTAATTATACTAATTTTGAGTTTGTTTTGGTTGTTAAATCACAATAATTATTTAATTTGGTCCGTAAGATTTCGGACCAAATTTGTAATTATTTTGATTCCCTTGTTGTGATTTGTAGAGTTAAAATAATTGTTAACTTAATCCGTAAGACAACGGATTATCTTTTCAATTATTTTAATTCTTATCTTAGCTTAAAATAATTGCTTGCTTAAAAAAAAATTAAAAAATTAAAAATTAAAAAAAAAAAGAAATAGTGAAAAGTTAAGAATTTGCATGAGCATATAGGTCATATAGGTTTATTAATTTAGACACGTAGGTTTAATAAATTAACCTTTAGGATTATTTTTAGGATTTCATCCTTAGTTGTTTGCATGCTTTCATAATATGAAAAGATAATAAAAAAAGTAAAAAGAATAATGATTTTCTAAGACAAATGAGGTTTAATTCAAATTAATCTCGAATTTGAATTAGGAAATTATTCCATTTTGAATAGCTTAATTAGTTTGTTTAATTTCAATAAAGAATACTAGTTGCATATTAACTAGTTTGCATAATAGGCCCATTTAATTAGAGTTTGCACATTAGTAAATTAGGATTGCATCATATTATTATGTTTTAGTAATCCCATCATGTAATTTTTAATTGCATATAATTTAAAAAAAAATAGAAAACACAAAAGATCATTTATTTGGTTAATTAATAGGTTAGTTCATAATTAATCCCATTTCATATCATCATTGTTTAGTGTAGGCTGCATACATTAAAAAAGAATCATTAAAAAAAAAACAAAAAGAACATGCATATAAAATTATTATGTCATGCATCCCATGTCATGTAGTATATGCACATTTAGGATTGCATAAATTAGATTGCATACATATAGTTCAAATTAGGCCATATAAATTGCATTACACATATCATTAAAATAAAATTCATGCATATTAATTTTAGATTAAGATTGCATCTAATCAGATATCATGCATTTAATTAGATATCATGTCATTTAGAAATCATGTTTAGGGCATGCATTTTTATTAACATTTTTTAAATGTTTTCTTAGAGAGTGGACTTTAATAAAGTTGTGGTTTATAATTTCTTAGCATTTTGATTTATTGAATGTTATTTAATTGATTGTGCACCCGCATGACCACAATTTGCATGTTAGCATCTTAGGTTAAAATTAATCAAGACTGCCTGCAAAAAAAAAAATGTTTTTCTTAAGGTACCGAAAGGGCGTTAGATTAATCTAGCGTAACCATGTCCCCGAATCCATTAAATCTCTGGTTCGTAAAAGGTAAAGTATTCTCCCATACTTTACCTGGGTTTCTAATCAGCCCTAATTGATTAGTGGCGGCTCCAATTTGAAATATAATTGCATGTTTTAGTGGGTCTTTTTCTTAGTATCAAGTCGCGATTGGTAGGGCTTGGGAGAGTCCGCGCCAAGTCTTTGGACTTAGTAATCCATTAACCTAGTTTTAGGTGATTTCTCACCCATCGCAAAAATCGGGTCGCGACAATATTGGATTAGATATTGAATATTGCATTCAATTATATGGACGATACTCCAAAGTCCTAGATTATAATCTTAATTATCTTGTCTTCTTAGTGGCATGAATCACCAGTTACACCTTTGCTGTCGACAATTTGCAGACTTGAAGCTGAATTCATCCAATCGGTTGTGGAGAAAATCTCAAGAAGACTAAGTGGCTTGCACAAGAAACCGCTTGCTTTCCATCTAGTTGGGTTAGATTCTCAGGTACAAGCCTTGTACTCCTTACTCCAATTAGAGGTTGAGGAGGTCCTAATCGTGGGAATTTCCGGGACTAGTGGAATAGGTAGGACTACACTAGTGAGAGCTTTGTACCACCGAATTGCAGATCAATTTGATCGGAGTTACTTTCTCTCGAACATGACGGATATATCGAGCCAAGCTGGCCTCATCAAAATGTTGGAGACCCTTCTTGGTGATAGTCCTAGCGATTTGAAGTTTAGCGATGATATTCATGTAGCAATAAACTTGACGAGGAGTAAGCTTCACAACAAGAGGGTTTTGTTGGTGTTGGATGATGTTGAAGGATTGGCGGAGCCACTAAGCCACCTGATCAAAGCAATAAACTTAGGCTCAGGAAGTAGAGTCATTTTGATACCTCACCACAAAGAAAGCTTAATCAGCCTATGCAACAAAATCTATAAGGTACGACCACTGAATGATGACCAAGCTCTCGAGCTTTTTAGTTGGAATGCGTTCCAAGAACGATATCCCCAAAATGATTATAAGATGCTCTCAAATTGCTTCACCAGTTTTTTCAAAGGGCTTCCTTTGGCACTTACCGTAATGGGTTCTTTCTTGAATGGCAAAAGCGTCAAAGAATGGCAAGGAGCTTTTTGTCGACTAAAAAAAATCCGTCAAGTAAAGGTTCATGACATACTAAGGATTGTTATCGATGGCCTAGAGGACAACGAGAGGACGATTTTTCTCGACATCGCGTGTTTTCTTAATGGATATGACAAAGAAGAGATCATCAAGTCCCTAGACCAATGCGGTGTCCATGCTAATAGTGGAATTGAGATTCTGGCTCAAAAGTTGCTCATATGCATCGATGAAAATAACAAAATACGGATGCATGATTTGTTTGAAGAAATGGGTAGACAAATCGTCGTTCAAGAATGCCCTAAAAATCCTAGTAAGCGAAGCAGAATATGGCATCATGAGGATGCTCTACAAGTGTTTAAACAAAATTCAGTAAGCATTTAATGGCCTATTCCAATATTGATAATGATTTCCAAGTGCTTCCAATATGTATAATTATTTTTATTTCACTCTACCAGGGAACAAATGCCATTGAAGGTATTAAACTAGACAAGGTTGCTGTAGAAGACTTGATCGTGAATGCAGACTCGTTCAAAAAGATGAAAAAACTCAGGTTATTTATAATGATTGATCATGTTCCTCATTGTGGACCGGCTGGACATCTATCAGAGAAGTTGTGGAGGTGTTTTGCAGGGAACAGCAATAATATGTTCGCACTTTTGGACGCTCTGGTGAAGGAGATTTTCAAGTTCTGGTCTCGCGGCGGCGGAGCCTGAAGAACACGGTCAACGGATGCGAGGGGCGCATGTAGGAATAAACTCCTAAGAATTGGGAAATCCACGCACGTGGATCACCTTGGCCCATTTGCCATTTACTTTATTATGGCCACCGTTTCTCTCTCAATTTTTTTTTTTTTTGTCCTTGTTTTTTTGCTACTTTTCTGATCAAGTCTCTATGTTTTCAGCCTTTCTAATCAAGTCGTCCAACATAAAATCTGAATAAATCCAACTGAGCAACTATTAAAAGACGGCGAAGTATAACTTAGATCAAGTATTGTCTATGTGAACACCCACTGTGAATAGTGAATTGGTGAGAGCATAAAAGCAAACTAAAAAAATTAATCCGTTCATTAACTCCAACCCTACAGTGGTATCCATGTAAGTCATATTTAATTCACATTAGTCTTCAGCTTTCTATGATGGTTATGTCAATTGGGTTTGGCTGAATTCTGCACCAAAAAGACTTGATTAAACATTTTGCGTAAGTAAAAGCGTTTGATTAGATGAATCTGAAGTATAGGGACTTGACTAGTGTTAAAGCATACAAAACCAAAACAATTTGAGCGAGAAATAAATGCCCAAAAAAGAAAAAGAGAGAGAGAGAGAGATTAAACCTAACGCAATGAATTTACCTGCTATAGGAAGTGTGCCTACTCTACAAAGAGATCGACGAGATAGTTCCACTATAATTGGTTACGTCAATTGGATTTGGCCGAATTTTGTACCAAAAAGACTTGATTAAACATTTTGCATAAGTAAAAGATTTGATTAGATAAATTTGAAGTATAGGGACTTGATTAGTGTTAGAGCATACAAAACCAAAACAATTTGAGCAAGAAATAAACACAAAAGAAGAAGAAGAAGTGAACCTAACACAATGGATTTACATGCTTTAGCGGTGTGCCTATTCTACAAAGAGATCAACGAGATAGTTCCATTATAATTGGTAAAGAGGAGATTATAATCACTTAGTCATATTTACTCACAAGTGTTTCACGACCCCGTTATACCCAAATAAGCCCCACGAGTTAATCAAGAAAATCTCTTACAATAAGTTTTTCTTCGCGATTCCCTAAAAGCTCTCCTTGAGTTGGACTTGACGTAACAAGTGAAATAGGTCAAAACCTATGTTTCTATTTGGTCCCGTGCACATTCATTTGTCCGCTCGAAGCGAGCTGGACGTACATAATCTCTTGGCCTAAAAGATCGCTCAAGTTGGACGTCCAATCATTGGACATCCAAAATGCTGGAATTTTCCGCTTTTACATCTTAGGCCCTATTTGGTGAAAAAAATTTATATTCTCCAAGACAATTATTTCTATTCTTTTGTTCTAGGGAACGAAAAAAGAATATAAACATGTTTGGTAAAACTTTTGTTTTTGAGAACAAAAAAAAATATTGTTTTTGTTTCTAAGAATAGATTTAGAATAGAAACAAGAAGTAGAAAAAAGTAACTTTTATTTTCGAGAACAATTCCTAAGAATCAAAAGAACAAAAACAAAGAATTTATTTTTCTTCTCTTCTCTCTTCTTCTCTTTTCTTCTTCTCTTTTCTTCTTCTCTTTTCTTTTCTACTTCCTTCTTTTAGTTGGTTACTAGCCTTGGCCATGGCCAATGCTGGCGACTGGCCAGATGAGGGCCGGTGATGTCACTGGAGCGTTGTCGGCCCCCGACAACGCCGAGCCATGGCAAGGCTTGGCCTCCTCAGCCAGGGTGAGGCTTGGCCTTGCTAGGCTAGGGTGAGGCCGACCGTGTGTCGCCTAGGCGAGGTCGAGGGTCATCGGTGGTCCGGTGAGGCGAGCCTGCGGTGAGCTCACTAGACCTCGCCGTAGCATGGCGAGGCTCTAACGGCGAGTCTAGTGAGCTCGTTAGACCTCGACTGGCAAAGAGAAAAAGAAAAGAAAAAAGAGAAGAGAAAATAAGAAAATATAATGAAAGTATTAAAAAATTAAAAGAAATAAAAAAAAATTAAGAATCCTACCAAACACATTTCTATCCTGGGAATAAAAATTTTATGGAGTTACCAAATATTTTCTTTTACTCAAAAATTGTTCTCGAACACAAAATTAGAAAAAAATCATTTTTGATAAAAAAAAAAAATGTTTCTCGGAACAGAAGTATTACCAAACGCGCTCTTAGTCAATCATCCAACTATCCTAGGCCAAATGCCTAATTTTACCTCAAAACATCCATCCTTCTCATTTCTGACACAAAGTAATCCCAAAACTTTGGATTTATTCTAGTTGTCCACCACATGATCTTTTCACCTACAACAAATGTTAATCAAGTTCAAACAGTATTGGAACTTGATTGATGGGTAGACTTGTCAAATGGGTGAGTAAGTTCAGGTTTAGATAATGTCATAAATAGTTTGACCCAAATTGGGTCATTTAACTCGTTTATGACTCATTTATCTGAATACAAATTTATTGACACATACTCGATCCCACACCCAGCCCTAGCCATTTAACTAAATCTAGAAAAGCTTGTTTATTATGAAAATATGGTATTTCTATAAAATACTTTCGTGGAATACAAATTTAGTGGACGATTTTTATAATTTTTATAAATTAAGAATCCATTTTTTAAATGTTTTTCAAAAAGTCATTTTTTTTTTTTTTGGAAAATAACAATATTTTCTAAAATTTGCCTGAATTATGAAAATAAATAAGTATTTTCCACCACTTTATATAAAAGATCTAATTTGATTATTCTCCGTACACTCTTTTTAATATGTTTTCTTTTTATTATATATATATTTTTTAAAAAAATAGAATTTTTATTGAATTTTATTTTTAAAAATCAATTTTCTTTTTGTTCTTTTTCCTTCTTCGATTGGTTACTAGCCACAACAATGACAAGCAATTTGCCACAAGCGAGCTTAAGCCTCACCACAAATCGGTAAGGCTAGAGCTCGCGTGATTTTAGTGAGTTGAGCTGAGCCAGCCTCGGGTAAGGCTCCACCTCGCCAAATTTGATGAGCCGAGCTAAGCTAGCCTTAAGCAAGGGCTCCACCTCACTAGATCTGGCAAGCTCGAGTCTTGCTAGATTGATAAGGCTTAAGCCTCGTTAAACATCGGAGAGTCTCGGCCTCGCCAGATCGACAGCTCAAGCCTCAAGAGCGCTAGACCTTGGTGAGCTTGTCCCTTGCTTGGCTGGTCACTTGTTATCGCCATGGCTGGCCACCAGCCAAAGAAGATGGAAGAAGGATGAAAAAACAAAAGAAAAAGAAAAAAAGAATTATAATTTCTATTTTGAAAACATTTTTACAAGGTTGAAAAGGGAGAGAGAGTGTTTGAGCTGAGTGAGTTGAAAATGGGCTCTAAACTCAACCTATTTGGACCCATTTATTAAAGCCTTTAAATTTGAAACTCATTTAAGCTAGACTGTTCAAAATTAAAGTGACCTATATATGACTCATTTATGTTTTAAATGAGTCATATATGGGTTTAAGACCCATTATAACAGATCTATTAATGGGATATGCCTTGTTAACATGTCCACTAGATCATTTTCTATGTACAGATTTTGAATAGAATCATGGATAAAAATACTGCCTATTATTAATGTCTTTGTCCGCTCGTGATACATTTGATCTTTGGTCAAATGTATTGCACGTGATCGTCACAATAATGAACAATCTTCTGTTGCTACAATCTCAGATCACCGAGTGAATTGTTGAGAAAACATCCTGTGATAATTTGAAATTGACAGAATTTATGTCTATATCAATATTTGATGTATGTAAATGTTGTCTTATCTCAAGATGAACTATACAAGTAGAGCTTTATCACCACTAATGGATCCTCAAGTTTAAAGTGAAAGACTATTGATAGCTAGATAGACCTTGAAGGAGGTGAATACATCAAAGAACAGGAAGTTCATAGGACTTGGAGGTACCGTAACAAGGTGAACAAGTCATATAGTAACGGTTATACTCTGGAAGAGAAAGTGGAATATAGTATGTATATTAACTATCAACGGAAAAGCTTTAATAGATTCACATTGCTGATAGAACCAATCCCTTATATCGCCCGAGAAGAATGTACATGTTAAATGATTACACTTCATGATTTGAAGACCTAAAATTTTCGTTAATTATCAATCTAAGTCAGAAGAAATATTGACAGCAAGCCACGGGCTCGATACTCTGGGAAAAATATACAAGGGGGAATCCAATTTGTTTTCAATCAAATTGGTGAAAAGGATCATTTCCAAATATAGGCGATCCTATTTGCGGAAACCACGCTATTGTTGGGAAGATTTGATTTATAGGCAACCAAATCTCCCACTAATTGTGTCGTTTATCTTCAACGACTAAATTGATCCTACTAATGATTATCAAATCGTTAGCTAGGATCTTAAAGACTATGAAAAGATCAACACACGTTGAAGACGACATGAATTGCGAGAATGCCTACAAATTGAGAAAGCTTCATTTATTGAGGTGCTTCACTAATTTATTATCTTTTGAGAAATATACAAGCATCTTAATAGTGCTTGGAATTTTGTAATGTGATCTAGCAACTTTGGGTAAAATCATCACAGATACATTGTAAACTCTAAAAGAATTATTAGTGAAATCAAGCCTATTGGTAGCTATTAGTCAGGAAATCTAAATCGAGCCACTATAAAATTTGCATTCACCTCTTCTATTAATTTTTATTTAGTTTGACAAAAGCATATCACACTTGATATCATCAGCTTATTCTTTCATAAAAAAAAAAAGTTCCCGCAAATATCAAACTTGACTTTATGAATCTGCAAATTCTATCAAATTTCAATTATCAACATATTTATCAATCAGGAAAAGTACTAGAAAAGTCAGAAACCTATAATATTAGTACCAATTAAGTTCTAAACTTTTCAATTGAACCAAATTAAGTCCTAAGCATTTTCACATTGGTACTAATTTGGTTCATCTAGCCATTTTTTGCCTATTGGCACTAACGTGGACGCTAGCTAGTGGCCAGCTGCTGACATGGTAATTTTTTAATTTTTTAACCTTTTTCGAATTTCTATTAATTTTTTTTTCCTTTTTCTTTTCTCTTTTCTTCCTTCTTGAATTGTCCTCGCGGTGGCTTGTGAGGCCTCGCCTAGGATCACGGGTGAGGCGGCTTCACCCAGGGCTATGAGTGAGGCGGCTTCGCCTAGATCTAGGAGAGATCAACCTCGCTCGTGGCGTTAGGCGAGGCCTCGGCCATAGGCGAGGGCTTCACGGCCCTAGCCTAGTGGCCGACAAGCCTTACCAAGACTCGCCGACCACCGTGAGGATAGTCCAAGGAGGAAGAAGAGAGAAAAGAAAAGGAAAAAAAAAAAACAAAATTAATAAAAAAATTGAAAAAACAAATATAAAAAAATGATTGAAAAATTGCCATGTTAGGATCCGGCCATTGGCTAGTGCCCATGTTAACGTCCGACCATCGGCCAACATCCACCTCAGCGTTGGCTAGCCAAAATTGACCGGATGAACTGAATTTGTATCAATGTGAAAATGTTTAGAACTGAAATAACACCAATGCAATAGGTTTAGTACTTTTTTGGTACTTCTCCCTCCATCCATCTCTAGGTTGCATATTTAACCATAACACAAGCCTCTAAGCCAAATAACTTCCTCCATCTCCTTGGTTGACACCATAAGTATTGCTTCAAGTGTCAACAAAGCAACTATGAATTGTAATTACGCTCATAAACTGACGACACAACCCACAAAACTAAACATGTAACCTCTCGAGGACCTTTGCCCATCCATGTCACTTGCAAAATTACAATCTATTAATTGTTATACCATTCAAAGTCCATCCCTTCCCAAATGGTAAACTCACATGTCGTCCCTTTTAGGAATCTTAGAACCCATTTGAAAGCTTCCTAATGTTTCTTTCTAGATTACTAATAACACTACCAATAGCAATACCATAAGGAGCATGAAACATATATTCTTTATCTTCCTCTAACCACAGTGCAAGACCAACTAAAAAGCTTAAAATATGTAACTAGTCGGGTACTCATGGTTTGGCTTTATGTATGCTAAGCTGCCTTAACACTTTATATATGTATCACTCTCTAATAGCTAACGCATCCATACGAACCTTTTCCTTTGGACCTTCTTACTGAGTATCATTTTTGCTACACCTAATCTTTTATCTCAACTCACCACTTAGCTGATGTTACAAATTATTAATATATCTAAAAACTCCTTCTGAGTTAGGTTTGACATAATAAGCGAAATACGTGAAATCCGGTATTTTATTTGTTTTTCCATGCTTGTTTATACATCCACTTGGTCTGGATGTTTGAAGTCTCTCAATCAAAAAACTGCTTAAGTCAAACATCCGATCAAGGAAGGAATGATGTTTGAAATTTTTGAATTTCCAGCTTTTAAATCCTAGTCAGACAATCAACCAACCAACCTTGCCAGACATTTGATCTTCCCTCTAAGTGTTCGTTTTTCCCGTTTTGGATCAATGGTAGCCTCCAAATTTTTGTGCCCGCCACATGATTTAGGACATCCAAAAAATGTCTTTGTTATGACTAATGCATAAAGTACAACAAAATTAAAACTGAGAAGAATAAAGGAACATGCAGATTTATGTGGAGAATCCTTACAGGAAAAACCATAGGGAGAGGAGAAGCAAAATCCACTATGAAAATTCAAGGATTACAAAAAATGCTCAAAAGCTAAAGATTCTTTATGTCCTGCTTCTTAATCTAATGACTTGAGAAAAGCAATATTCATACTTCTCCCAAGCCCTAATATT